>PVKM010025398.1:0-19967 GCA_004027735.1 Carollia perspicillata | reverse complement strand
CTTGCGAGGCCCCCCTGCCGCAGCGGGCTGCGACACCAAGCCACCTGTTCTCTTACCCTTGACTGCAATGGCCTGCTCCCCCTGTTCTAGTCTTGGCCCTTCCAAATCCTGTTCACCACAAACCAGTCAAAGCGATCTTTTCAAGACAGAATAAGACCAGACCCTATGTAATCAGTCCTTGTGAACTCTCAGATCTCCTGCTGCTTTCTCACTCCTCCACACCTGAGCCCCCTTCCACACCTGTGCCCCCTTCCGCACCCGTGAATTCGCTGTTTGCTCTGCTGGGCATACCCCTCCCTCCATGTCGCTCACTCCCTTGTCATTCAGTTCTGCATTCAAATGTTTCCTCCTCAGTTTGGTTTTTCCTGACCACCTTGTGCCCAAGAGTTGCCCCCTCACACTCTACTCCCTCAATCACCTTCCTTAATTTTTCTTCCTAGCACTTCTCACTACCTGAAGGAAACAGATTCTATATATATTCACTTATTTGTTCACTGTCTGTATGTCTGTAGGAATGCAGGGGTTTGTCTTTTCAGTGGACTACAATCTCAACCATAAGATTAAGCCCCAGGGCGATGAATGGATAAAATCAACCAGATAGCTTCCACCTGAGGGACTCACGTGGGGCATCCTGGGAGCAGGTGAGTAAGCCCACGAGTAAGCAGTGAAGTCTGTGTGGCTCAACTCCCAGTTCTGCCACTTACTCGCTGTGGGACCCGAGGAACTTTCTTAATTAATTCCAAGCCTCAGTTTCTCCACCTGTAAAAACAGGACCTATACCTCATTAAAAATGAGATAATCATGTACAACCCTCAACCCAGGGGCCTGGCACCTGGTTATATATTACTAGGTATATTAGAAGTAATATTAAAAGTTATACATTACTATAGATGTTAAAAGTAATAGAGTAGATACTCACTGGGCACACACTGGGACGGCCAGGTCTATGTATGACCAGTGTCCATGCTGACTGGTCTGTGCCCATATTGTCATACTTATAAAATTATTCTCAGCATCACCTCTGATGGTAACATTTTAACTATTGTTGTTATACCTCTCCTGCTTTCTAAAGCTGTGAGAGCTTTAGGACAGCTGTCCTAAAAATGAACTGGCAGGCCTCTTGACAGCCTTATTTCACATTCTTTGTTATATTATTTAGTAGAGTGAGTTACTTATTCCTCTTTTTCCTACTAAACTGAAAAGTCCTTTTAAAAAAAGGCCTATTTCAAATATATCTTTTAATTCCTCTCTTTCCTGCTGCTCTCTCCATAGTCTCTGGCACCGTGATTTGCAGTGGTAGGAATGCCACAGATATTACCGAATACAAGTATTACACAAGCAACCACTCCCTAAGTACTATGCCCACACTTGCCTGAACCTAAGAATCATCTGGGGCACTTGCAGCCCCAACCTACACCCACTGAATCTGAATTGGGCAGCAGGGTGGGGACAGATCTGGGAATCCCTATTTTTAACATAAATATCCACCCTATTCTTTTATCAAACATGTTTGGGAAACATGGCCCTAAATTATCACCCAGGAAGTTGCTTTCTCTTTGTTCTATCACCTGTCACACATCACCCAGTTACTGAAAAACTTCTCTGCAATATAAGGCTTTTATCTATATGTCTCACAGATGCTGTTTTACTTAAAACCCAAGAAACTCTTATCTTATTGGTTTTTTGCATCAACATGGTTTTTTTTGGTCTTGATATGTAATACCTTCGAAAATTAAGACATCTCATTGTACCCAATCCTTATCCCTCCCAATCACTGCACCTAAATCTAGTCTTATCTACCTGTATGCTACTGAACTGTGACTCCCCCCCCTTTTAATGACAGTGAGTGAGTACATCCTCTTCCTCATCATTTGCGAAAATATTTTAGGAGTGTCATTTTTTAGTCTTTCCAACTCATGCCACAGTTTAGAAGAATTCACAGCTGACTCAAGCAGCACACCTGGTAATAACAGTGACACCACAGAGACCCACCTGTCCAAACCCCACCAGTTACCGGGGCACTGCAGAGCCCCCTCCTGAAGAGACCTCCACTATCTTTGAATAGTTAATAATGGGAGAGTTAAGCTTTCACGTCAAGGCCAATGACAGTTCTTGTCCCCTCTCAGTCCAAATTCAATGTCCTTTAACTTCCCCAAATTACGATGATAGATGACCTCAGGTCATAGAGCAAGCTTTGGTCAACGCCAATAAAACAGACCCTGCTGGAAACATAAAAGTATCCTGCGTCTCAAACCTTCCTTCACCGACATGACACCAAGCACCTGACTCTGAGTCACAGCTACCAACATTTTAATCCGTTTCCCCAGAGTTTCAACTGCTCCCAAACCATTGGGATAATAATAATAAACGCTCACTGGGTGGGCAGCCCGACGAAAAAGTCCTTGCAGGAGAGAAAAAGATAACCAGGTCGGGGTCCTGCCCCTGCTACTAAGCGGCTGGATGGAACTGAGCAAGTCCTTCCCTCTCGTAGGGCCTCGATTTCTCCAACTCCAAAAAGAGCTTGATTTAGATGACCCCTCGGGTCTCTTTCAGCTCTAAGAACCTAAGAGTTGGGAGTCATCAGGGTAACCAAGACCCCAATTCCAGAACAGAAGACCTTGAGATCACAGAACCCAAACCCCTTATTTCAAAGAACAAGAATCCGACGTGAAAGCCACCAGACTCCCAGTTCAGTGCTCTTCCCACATCACACCGCCTCTTCCAAGAATATGAATCCCTCAGAGAGGCATCCAGTCCTGCCTCGACTCTATTCGGGGCATGCGTCTTATACCATCTTTCTTTTCTTTCCTTTCTTTTTTTTGTACCTTGTGCACTATTACCTAGCGGGAAAGAGCAAAGCGAGAGCGCTTAAACCAGGCTCTTAACTAAATTCGGACCTCCCTATGCGGCGGTAGTGGCACCTGCTCCTGAGCTCAAGGTGGGTGGTGGCTCCGTCTCCACGGCGAGTGGGCGCTAAAGAAATGATTCCTCTTTCCCGACCCCAGTTTGGCCCAGGCCAGCCCCCTCCTTGAAACGGGCTCCCCAAGCACTGTACCTGCTCCGCAACGGCGTGACCCCGCGTAGGAACCTCAGGTACGGTTGTCCCACGGAAGCCGCCATCTTGTCTCCTCCTTCTTAGTGAGCCACGCCCCCTTTCGCACGAGAGGCGCACGCCTGTGACGTCACGAGCCTCGTGCTCTTGGAGCCAATAAGGAACACGGGGGCGTTAGGGCGGAGTCGACTGAGCTCCTCCCGCCAACGGCTAGCCGGTACCCGCCCCACCAGCCCTGGGCTGCGGGAAGCAATTCTAAAGCCAGATTGAGTAGAAGGTGCTCCCTCCCGCTTGCTAAATCTGGGCCCGGGCGCAGCGTTGCCAGTGGAGAGAAAGGTGTTCATACCTCCAAGTATAATATATACTTGTGTATTTCTCCTTTTAGTTCTGACAATTTTTATTTAACATATTTTAACGTTGATGCAAATTCTAGATTGTTATGTCTTCCTGCTGGATTTGCCCTTTTTTTTTTTTTACCATGATGAATGTCCTTGTTTGTCTCTACTAATGCTGTTTGCCTTAATGTCTAGTCATTTCTGATATTAGTACAGCTATGCTATGTATGTTGTTGTTTAGTGTTTGTGTATTTTTTTCCATTATTATGTCTTCAGATTCTATGTGTCCTTATATTAACAGCATGTCTTTTGTAAACAGCATATTATTGGGTTGTTTTCAGTCTGACCATATTCGTCGTTTAATTGAAGCTATTGGCCTGTCATTAAGTTACCCATAGATTTGGATTTAAATCTCTTACATTTATATTCCTTTCTCTCTCTTTTCTCAGGTACTTTTGGATGTATTATTTCATTCTTTCCCATCTATTAACTGATTATAATTTCTGCATTAATCTTTTAATGGTTACCCTAGAGATTAAAACATGTATGTTTGTACATACACAGAAATGCATAATTCTTTTTTTTAAAGATTTTATTTATTGTTAGAGGAGAAGGGAAGGAGAAAGGGAGGAAGAGAAACATCAATGTGTGGTTGCCTCTCCTGTGCCCCCTACTAGGGACCTGCTGGCAACCCAGGCATGTGCCCTGACTTGGAATTGAACTAGCGACCTTTTGGTTCTCAGGCCAATACTCAATCCACTGAGCCACACCAGCCAGGGCAGAAATGCATAATTCTTAAGTATAATTCAGCAAGGTTTGATAAATGTGTACAGCCACAAAACCATTAACCCAGTCAAGATATAGAACTTTATGCCCTAGTTGGTGTAGCTCAGTGGATTGAGCACGGGCCTGTGAAATAAAGGGTCTTTGGTTCGATTCCCAGTCAGGGCACATGCCTGGGTTGCAGGTCAGATCCCCACTGGGGGACACATGAGAGGCAACCACACATTAATGTTTCTCTCCCTCTCTTTCTCCTTCCCTTCCTCTCTCTCTAAAAAATAAATAAAATATTTTTTAAAACTTAAAAAAAAAGATATAGAACTTTACTATTATCCCAAAATATTCCCTCACTCTCTTCCATACAGTCTCTGCTATCAATGGGCAATTACTGTTCTGACTTTTCACACTGCATTGGTGTAGGCTGTTCTTAAATTTCATATGAACATGGAATCATGCAATGTGTACTTGTTTGACCTCTTTAAAAAAAAAGATCTTATTTATTTTTGGAGAGAGCAGAATGGAAGGTGAAAGAGAAGAAGAGAAACATCAATCGATTCATTGCCTCTTATTCATGCCCCAACTGGGACCAAACCTGCAAACAGGAATCAAACCAGTGACCTTTTGCTTTGAGGGAGGATAGGACGCCCAGCCAATTGAGCCACACCAGTCAGGGCTGTTCTGCCTCTTTTGCTCAGAATAACCTTTTTGAGATTCAAACATATTGCAAAAATTCATAGTTTAGTTGTGTTTACTGAGTGATATTCCATTATATATACACACCTTTGTTGTTCTGTCGATGGGCATTTTAGTTCTTTGTCTGGGGTTATTATAAATACAGCTGCTATAAACTTACTTGTACAAGTATTTTTTGAAGCCCGAAGTTTTCATTTCTCTTGGAATTCTGGTTTGTAAGGTAGGTAGATGTTTAATTTGATAAGAACTTGCCAGTTGGGTTTCCAGAATGGCTGAGACATTCCTACCTGCAATGTATGAGTTCTGATTGCTTCACATTTGCACCAGTGCTAACTTTAGCTGTTCTGAAGGATATGATGTGCTCTCATGGTTTAAATATTATCCAAGTTAGTGACGTTGAGCACTTTATGTGCTTATCAATCATTTGTATTTGTGAAATGTCTGCTCAAGTCTTTTTTTAAAAGATTTTATTTATTTTTAGAGAGAGGGGAAGGGAGAGAGCAAGTGAAACATCACTGTGTGGTTGCCTCTTGTGCGCCCCACACTGGGTACCCAGTCCGTAACCCAGGCATGCACCCCAACCAGGAATCCAACCGGTGACCCCGTGGACCTGTGAATGGGTTGACAGGCTGGCACTCAATCCACTGAGCCACACCAGCCAGGCCTCTTTTTCCTCACTTTAAAAAATTCAGTATATTTGTATTTTTATTGAGCTGTCAGTTATATATTAACATAAATCCTGTCAGATGTATGTATTACAAGTATTTCTTCCAGTCTGTGACTTTTTTCTTTATATCCTTAATGGAGTCTTTTAATAAACAGAAGCTTTTAATTTTAATGTTTCAGTTAGTTTTTTTTTAATACCAAGAAATCTTTGCCTATTCAAGTCTATAATAATATTTTTTTTCTATAAGCAGTGTAGCTTTATCTTTTACATTTTGATGTATGGCTCACCTCAATTTATGTGCGAGTCATGTTTATTTTTCCATAAACTTATCCAATCGTTCCAGCACTGTCACTGAAAAAGGCAGGTGAAGGAAGGAAATTTCTGGGGCGATGGAAATACCTAGGTAGTGGTTATGTGGGTGTATAGACTTACTGGAACTCATCAAATAATACATGTAAGTTCTGCACATTCTCCAGTGGGTAAATTATGTATTGATGAAAAAAAATCCAGGAGAACCAAAACAAAGACAAAAACTACTGAATTAAGCTTGGCTAAAGAAGTCTGCTCCATGAAAACTCCTCCAGTCTCTCTCTGGTCATGCAGCCAAAAAAATTTTTTTTGCAGGGTGGGGATAAGAAACCAACAGTTTTCTACTTTTGCTTTTCAGAGACCATTTCTAAAATGAGCCTCCTAAATGCCAGGCTTGCCGTGCACGTGAGGCGCATGCAGCCTCTTCTGTTCCCGCTCACAAACTGTCCTGTCAGTTCCTAGTGATACCAAGAGAAGGAAACACTGCAGTTCCTCCCAGAGAGATTGGAGGGATCGTTGGCGAGTGAAACCCTTGGCTACAGGCCCTTCCACTTCCCAACTGCCTTTGACACCTCTGGACTAGAAGCTTTCAGTTACTTCTGTGTTGACAAATTTTGTTTTATCTCATCTCCAGCTCCTGGTTTCTCAGAGAATGTTGTTGAAGTTCTCAGAAAGCTGTGTTGCAGACCTAAATGTGGTACATGACCTGTATGGGCCAAGGGTCCAAGTTCATCATAGGATCAGAGCCACCTTCATTGTCCCAGGAAAAGCTATCTTTATACCACAGGAGCAGAGGAGCAACTCCTAAGTAGCAGAAGCTTACTTACCTGAAAGAGGTATATGCAGTTTGCATGATGCAGCCAAAGGGAAAGGCATGACCCTAAAACCCCCTAAAACCAGCTCCCGGGGGACTCTTGGACAACAGTAATCAAATTCTAGTCCCAACATCATGACATTACAGGTAAAATTTTAACTTATTAATGCCAAGCCACAAGAATAAAGTAAAAGCCTTGAGAGTTATTTGAAAGGTTTCAAAAAAAATTTTATTTTCATAAATTAATACACATTAACGGTGGGGATTTTAGAGGCACAAACTACCAAACAGAAAAGGAACTGCGGGGGTATCATGTATGCCAATGTTACCAAAAAAAATGTACAAAACGCCACTGAACTATTGACCATGATAATATATAAACACTTCAGGCAGCTATTTACTGGCCCAGACCAGCCCAAGGAGATGCTGAGGCCTCTCACCACGAATTCAAATCCAATTCAGCACCAGAGAGGGACTCGTAAAGACATATAATGAATAAGCATCAAATATGAGAGTATGCTGTGCGAGATGGTGGACTACACAGGGACCATCGCTTTACACTCAAAATAGCCTTTGCTTCTTTCCCAACTTGTGGTCAGGTATTAAATTTTGATTCTAGTACAACTGAACCTTCCTCCACAGCTTTTTCTCATAAGAAATTCAGTTGTGGGTAAGGAGCCCTTCCCTTGCATGAATTCAGGAAAGGTCACTTCACGTATCTGGCCAATTATTTAGACTTTGGATACAGCCACCCATAATGTGGTGTTTCAGAGCTCCTTCCCATGATACCAAGGGGAAAGTCTACTGAAAGGAAACAAGGGAATTTAAAGAGCACCAACTGCACACATCCTCCCACTCCCAGGTAACGGGAGAAAAGGAGTACTGCCTAAAAGTAGGTCTTCTGCGGGTGTTGATGCACACTGCATTGATCACGAGGTGGAACCCCAGCCTGGAGACAAAACGCTGGCTCTGGGTTCCACGAGGCTGCACCGCAGCCTGGAATCTGCTGTGCCCTCACGCACAGTCTGTGCTGCTCCTGGCTGTGGGGGCGGGGGATGGGCCCTGAGGGCGGGCGGGGGGGCTCATACCAGGAGGGCAGGGTCTGGATTTTACCTCAGATTGGCTCTGGCACCCACTCAAAAGACTCAGGCAAAATTGTGACAAAGTGTCATGATTTTCACAGCTCTTGGTGGAGCGCAGAGTTTTGGGATTCACAGCACGAGTTTCTGAGCTTTTCAGGCTCCAATAAGGCAAACGCTACATGTCTTTTCCCTGTACTTCCCTCAGCTGTAGCTCTCAGAGTAAGGTCAGAAAGAAAAAGTGGACATAATCCGGTGTAAAAGATGATGAGGAATGAAGACATGGAGCTGGAAAGGAGACGAAAAGAAAAGAGGAGGGGAAGGTGGGTGGTAGAGGCAAATATAGTTATAAATTAAAAGATGAGAAAACCCATAGTTCAAAGTTTCAGTGAAAAACTGATGGGCAGAACTGCAATTGAACCTGAGATTTCTCTTCTTTTCCATATCGGTAACGCTAAACCAGAGCTGAGTAAGTTGTAGTTAAGCTAACTCTATCTCCCCACCACTTCGGTGGGAATCCCCACTCTCAGACACTGTACCAGCCCCCAGCCCAGAACCAGACCCCTGCAGCTCGGGGCAGGTGGTGTGCCTCCTACCAGGCTCCAAGGACCACAGACAGCACTGGAGCTGGTTAGGCAAATGGCGAAAATAGATGTTAAGACAGGTGTGGCTAAGCGTGGCTAGAACCCATCATCTTCAGGTAAACAATTTCAAGCTTGCAGTGGGGACCTGTTCTTAGCTTTGAAGCCGGGGAAGGGCCCTGGCCAGAGGGCATGCCAAGAATTTCAAGGATACAGAGGGTTGACCTCAGAGCAGCTTCTCCCCCACATTCCCAGGACAAGGAAGGAGCCCCAGTCCCCATTTCCTCCAGTTCTGCCTTCCCAGATGGCAGTATTCCAAATCACTGCTCCTAGCCTTTAAAATGCTAGACCTGTAACAGGCAAACTTGAAATCGTGTCTGTGTAATGTTGGGGACATCACAGTTGTGCCCACCTAACTTCAGTCTGCGGGGGGACGTGACTGCTGTGTCACTGACTCGGCTACACTGGCAAACAGGGCTCTGTGGGCTCACTGGGCATGTGCAAGCTTGTCCAGCAGCAGTTCCCTGAAAACGTTTGTACAAGGGCACCATGTATTAGTCACCCCAGCCCCTAAAGCAAAAAGACAGAGAAGCATTTAGTGTCTACAAACCCTGTCCCAGGAAGGGAGAGGTACTGAGGTGAAACGCAGGTCGCGTCTATACAGTCTAGGCAAAGTGGATGTAGACCGGCGGAGTCTGGTTCGCATCATGCAGAGCCAGTGTGGAGACCTGGCTCTCTTCTAACGCTATTTGGCCATGGCCTTGGAAGCCTCAGTGGATCACCAGGTACGTATTTAACTTACTAAATACTCTGTCTGAGGCAGTGGGCCTAGGAGACAGATGTGGCACTTTGTTTTTTCCTGCTCGTGTCAGTTCTTCTGCTCCAGTGCGGCACAGACTGTCAACCTGCAAAGGAAAGGCACATAGAGACCCCCCACCCCACCCGATCTCCCCACCCACTGACAAATGGGGAAACGAAAGGAACCCAGGAGACACATTCCAGGACGGCACCGCTCACTCTCCTCTAATCGGAGACTCAAAAGTGTCTCGGGAGCTTTGACAGTTCCCGCTGGCAGCTGCTTCCCAGCAGGGGCTCCTACAAGGATGGAAAGCGGTGAGTAGTGTCCTAAGGCTGGGTCTGGTACCCCATTCACCAGCCAAGGAATGTTAATTCTCTGAACTCTTGTTTTGAAAGAGAGAGAGAGAGAGAAAGGATAAAACACGAGGGAAAGGGGGGAGGGGAGGCAGGGTGAGGAAACACAGGGATCAGTGGAAAAGGAATGAAACCTCTGGGGCTGCTAACCCACACAGCATCCTTCTGCCCACAGACTCCTGTGGGCACAAAAGCAGCAGCTCGGCAAACTGGAATTCTGCACTTCCAGGAGGTTTGCTCCGGGAGCCCAGAGTGCAGTGAGGTCTCCTCAGCGAGGGCTGGCCGTGGAATTTCATGATGCCACCACGAATGCATCACTGAGTTTGAACCATGTTGCGCTGCCTCTTTCCACTCAGAGCAGGGTGCTCTGCCAGCTGCAAACACTATGGGTCGGCCTTTATCACCACCCAAGCTGTTGTACCCAATGTTGTGACATACCAACACCGCTTCCGAAAAACCCATTAAAAGACCATACCCAACCTTCACACTTTTTAAATGATTGGGAGAGAAACCTGCTCTTTCTTCTGTCATTAAAATTAATACATCTACTTGCTTAGTGGGCAAGAGTGAAAACCCAGATAAAAAAAGTGCTCCCTCTAATGAATTACACTAGAAGGTGGAGATGGGGAAGGGATTGCTTGAAACACGGGAATCAAAAATGTCCCTGCACTGTCCCATACCATGCACCGATAAACTGGGTCAGATGTCTGCATTATATTCTGAAGACATGTATTGTCCTCCTCCTCGACGTCTTAAAAAAAATGCTTTAAAATCACATTTAAAGGCTCCAAACATGCAGCAATTAAAAAAAAGGAAATAAAACAAATGAAAATAACACCACAACATTAAAAAGTGCAACTTACTTCGAATGGGGCCTAGACAGGCTCCTGTGGCACTAGTGACCCACAGTCACAGAAGGGAAAAGAAAACATGATGGGAAAAAGCAACACACACACACACGCACACACACACACACACGTACGTTCTGGGCAGACAGACTCAAACAATTAGAAAACACCACAGGCTCATCTTTACTCAACTACTGAAATGAGCCAGTGAGACCATGAAGGACAGGACAGGACACCAGGTCCCCCTTCCTAGGCAACATCTCTAAAGAATCTTGGTCTAGCACCACCGTAAACAACGTGGAACTTTCACATGGACGTGCAAATGCTGTGAGTCCTTGGAATCCTAGTGTCACTGAAGGTACATTGTGTCCTCCTCCTGTGGATGGCAGAGCGTGGGCGGAGGCGGCCAGATGTCACTCAGGACCACTTCCAGGAGAAAAGGAGCATTCCTGAGGTTCTATACTCAGCAGTAGAAGCAGAGGACCCTCCTTCACCAGTTTCTAAAAAGGTTGCACCTTGAAACAGGTAAAAATCCATGGACTGCATTTTGAGGGGTTTGGGCATAGGGAAAAACGAGGCAGCCTCTTCTAAGGAGGTGCAGAAAACCTAACACTGAGACCCCCCAGACCAAATTGCTTCTCAACAACCAGATGATGGCTCCTGTTCCTCTTCCTTGGCAAAGAAGGTCTCCAGTTCCATTAGTTTCTGTATCAAAAGGGCATCCAGCTCTCGACTCTGCAGTGCCGCCTTCTGGGCTCTGGTGAAGCTGCCTGCCACCTTGACCTTACCACGAGCTCGCCTCTTTCGGGGGACTGTAAAATCCTGAAATTCCAGAACTCGCTTCCTCTTCTGTTGGCTGATGGAAATTAGAGTACCATTGCGTTCCTTAGGTTCCTCAAAGATGGTCTCTAAACACCTAAGGGTACAATACAAAACAGAATCACCCACACACTGACTCACAAGGCCACACTTCTTTCTAGTCAACAGGGGCTAAAAGTTGCTTGCACCAACAAATCCTTACTCAATTGTCTCCTCTGGCCAGTATCTATGTTTTGTATAAAAAGTTATATATATATATATATATAAAATAGATAGTAGAAGCACATAGTGAAAAAACAAATTGGACAAAAAAGTATAAAGAAAAAAATAAGACCGACCCCTAATAGGCAACACCAGCACCAGATTTTTGTGTACCCTTCCAGAAGCCAATGTATAGACATGCCCTTTGCATAAAGGTCCAAATAAGTACGCATTTAAAAATTAACGAGCCACACAGGGCTCTTACATATTCTTTTTTGTTTGTTTTTAAACAACCCTTTAAAAACATGGAAATCATTTTTAGTTCACAGGCCATTAAAATTTGAAAGGGAGAAAGATACACGGGCTGGACCTGGCCCATCGTGGCTGCGCCAGCGCCCATGTCCTCCAGTTCAGTTTTCTTCATACTCCAGTCGCCGAGAACCACACACACTGCCCTGGGCACTGCGTCTCCCTGGCCAATCAATGATTAAGACTGTTCTGATGCAGTACACAGGTATCTGATTCATTTTCTTAAATGGCTATACAGTGTATTCTGTTTTAAGAATGAATCCAATTTAATAAGAATCCTGTTAATGGATATTTTAAGTTGTTTGTAATCCTTTCATATTATTTAGTAATGCTACAATAAATAGTCTTGTACAAAAGTCTTAGGGCAAATGTTTGTCTCGCAGGATAAAATTCTAGAACTTTCCTGCTTCATCCTAGACACCATAGGAATTGAACTGAATTCAGACCCAAATGCAGCCAAGTGAAACCGTTCTGGTATTTGAGTCTGGAATCCCGTATCTGAAGATCAACAGTTACTCGTCCTGAAGACAGCCGGCACGTTTAACAGAATCTCCAGTGCAGACTGAAAGGACACTACATTCTCTGTACCTGCCTAACCCAATCCGCATTCCTTTCCCGTTCTGCCACTGACCACGACTCACGTGCTGGGGACTAAAAATATCAATTCTAATAAATTCCAAGACCCAACCCTGGAAGAACCTGAACATACCCTTTCTGAGGTTAAAAAATTGGAGATTTACATCAGTCTTTTCAGAAACCCTCCCCATCTACGATCTCCTACTCATGTGTACCTACCTGTTTGCAGGAGGAGACTTATAATTCTTGTTGGTATATATTTCTTCTAAGCTGAACTCCTTTTTCTTTAACCTGAAAGAGAACAAAATAAATTTGTCAGGCTCTCTTAAAAGAGAGGACTGGCTTTCTAACCCTGTCCTTCCCACTCGCATACGAGTACTTCCAACTTCCCCGTGATCCGTTCTAAGTGTGTCCCACGTGAACGTGTACTGGGTTTTCGTGTCCGGGCTGCCACGCTTCAGCTTTATGAAATGCAGTTCATTTACACTTACTGGGAGTGACATCGCTGAATTTATATACATCATGTTATTTTACAGCTTCTTTTTCTTTTCCTTATTTGACTGTCCCCCTCTTTCTGTCTCTTTCCCCCCGATTTCCTGGCTTGAAACTTACACATCCTCTTAATCTTCTAGTGGTTGGCAAGAATTAAAAAAAGATTTATTTTTTTTAGAGAGGGGGAAAGGAGGGAGAAAGAGGGAGAGCAACATCGATGTGTGAGAGAAACACCAATTGGTTGCCCCTTGCACGCACATCAACCAGGGACCAGGCCCACAGCCCAGGACTGTGCCCTGAACAGGAGTCGACCTGGCGACCTTTTGTTTTGAGAGATGACACCAACCAACTGAGCCACATCGGTCAGGGCTGGCTGGCAAGCATTTTCGGGCATACTCAACTCGGAAATTAAAGTGCATTAATGTTTTTACCCTTCTCCCAAACAACACCACAAGGTCCCTGGAACTTCTAGGTCGGATCAATACTGCCCCAATTTATGTTATTACTGTTCTATTTTGTCTCCTTTTTTAAATTTATAATTTATTTGCTTAAGAAGCCAGGTCATTTGGCCTGCAAATCCCCCAGTCGAGATTTTTTAAATTAGATCTACTTAGTGTCATTTAACATGTTCCTTTGACTTGAACATATGGGAAATACTATAAGTATTTCCTGTCGATTAACAACTAGATATACAGGCATGATCAGATTTAGGTGTCTGTTTTGACAGGAAGATTTTTAGGTAGCGGTGTTTATTTCTATCACCAGGGACACGACCCCTATTGTCGCCCTTTTTGTGATATTAATAGCCACTGATAAACACTGACTACTATTTCTAGGGTCACACATAGTCTATCATTCCTCCTTTATGCATTTGGTAGAATTCTGCTATCTAAATAGAAACTTCATGCTCATCAATTTTGGGGGGAACCCTAAGGAACAGCAGGTCACACGCTCTGTTCCTTCCTTGTGTTTTCTGATATCCAAAACAATTAATTGGTTCCTTGATATCATCCAAATACAGCCAATAAGTTTTATTTTAAAGTATCATTACAAACTATTGGATTTTAACATATTTGATGGGCTTTAATCTATTAGTTATTCCTTGTGACACTCAGACTGTACATCTGAATGTCACAAGGAATAATGGCCAGGGGGCGTTCCAGTTGGTTCCTGAATCTCCCTGATACGGCCCTCCGGGTCTTTTCTGAGAGCCCCACCACTTCCTGGTGTGACAAGATAGCTTATGCTCATCTTGTATATTTCCCACCCCAGACCTGTAATCAGTCTTTAAGGAGTTCTGGTTCACATGCCACACAGTCACCCTTTTATTGACTTCTGTATGCGTGTACTCAATTCATTTGTTTATTGTTACTATAATTTTTGCTACAATGTAAAAGATAATAGCTACAACCCTCAGGTCACCAGTCTCAGTAGCAACTTATTTTCAGAGACCACAGTAGCTTTATCATGAAAGAGCACGTCACTGTAAAGTTTCTATGCCTTGAAGCCACTTCAGCTAAGAAAAGGAGATTGCAGAGCCTGGCATCTAACTTTTCAGCACCGTGTTTTAGTTTTTTCCTAGCTTTCGGAAAATCTTAACTGAGGTTCACTTGGTTCAATTCCAGTTCAGCAAAGAACATGTCTGTGGAAACTACAAGTATTAACAGGGATACAATTTTGCAGTGATGTAGCCGGGCATTCCAGGAAACAAGGGCTACTTTGTTTAACAATTGCAAGAGTTACTTAAATGGAGGATGTCAGAGGGGAATCAGAAACTGAAAGACTAGGCTCCCGGGTAGTCATTCTGACTTGCACATCAGCACAGACGTATCATGTCCAGTTTCTGAGCTAAGGTGAAGGTCAATGCCCCAAGCTCGGATTCTGGAATTCCTGAGCCCTCAACAGACTTCGCCTCCCTCTGAGGGGCTTCTCTCACTGGACGTGGTGGGATGACACAGACTGGCTCAAAAGCTCAGACACTTCCTATGGAAATGTTGCCCTGCCCGGAGTGGCTCTGGCAGAGTCCACACTAATCTTCCACCCAGTGGTTCCTTGATCTCTCCATCACCCGATCTGCTTTTACAACCCGATTTCCCTCCAGTGGGAAGTGTCTGGAGACTATTCCAAACTACGGTTGTGTTATTCTAGTAGTATCAAAACTGCCACCATGTCACATAGTTGAAATCACAAAGTATGGGCTTTATTTCCCTACACATATTTGATTTGCTGTTATTTCTACTGGCATTCATGAAAGGAGCATTGTTTCCCTCCATGCTTTGAGATTTATGTATTGGCGGTTGTTTTACATTCCCTTAACTTTTTTTTAAGGCTAAATCTGGAAGTGGATTTCTTAAGAAACTCTGTTTGTTAATGTCAAGAGCTTGAAGGCACTACCAGCCTGGGACCACTATAAACTAAAGTCTCAGCTTAAGGTTTTTTTAGTCTCCTGGTGACATGTACACAGGATACAAATCTGTGAGAAGGCCAGCTTGTGCTTGTTAATTCTCAAGGGCAAGTTCTTTTCCTCCACCCAGTGACAGGATTTGGGGAAGGTAATTTCCTTTGTTGTCCCCTTGGGAGTTGAGGAAAGGGAGCAACCCAGGTTTCTTTTCGGTTCATAGTGAGCGGATAGCCCTTTGTGGGTGTGGGTGTCAATTTAACGTGTGTGTGCATCTCATATTCGACTCTCATTTTAGTGCAGGCAAAGATTTTGCCTTCTGTCATCTGTACCCATGAGTCCAATGAAAACTTAAGCTTAGGCTAACTCTGATTTTGGAAATGCCCTCAAAGCAAAAGCTGGCTTTTAATGTTCCCTCACTTCTTTTTCCCTTCTGGATTGCTACTTTCATCTAGTTTTTGGTCTCTATGAATTCCTTATTCTCCTGCCATTCACTGATGCTCATAACAACTAATATTTATTGTGCACTGTTATTGGTTTTTAAAAGGAAAGTTAGCAAGATAAAGCATCTGCCATACTGCTGAAATAGAAGTTCTAGTACCTAACTTCTACCCCACGTACACCTAAGTCACGAGGTTGATGGTCAAACAGGAACTCAGATGAAAGATCCTGGACATATAGGTTTTAAACTGCACCTCTGTCACTCACTGGCTTTATGGCAAAAATCAGGAGTCGGATCTCCAAGATTAGTTTCGACCATGTGATTTTATGATGAAACTGTGGTAAATTCACCACCTAAAGTTCATGCATTTTCTGGGGAAAGCTGCTGCGTGTTCTGTTGCGAGGAAGGCAGGTCTGGAGCTGCCACTGGAAACTCTCGCATAGGGCGTGGCTCCTGACGCAGAGATGTGCTGATGTGCACTCGCAAGGGTACAGCAGCCATTTCCGAGGGCGTCTGACTTCTGGCTTAGAGAATGGCCAGGGCACACTACACCCCTCAGACGACCAAACTGCTTAAGTAATGATGGCTTTTGCTCTCTGACCTGGAGAGAACAAATCTATAAATAAGGCCAAAGACAAAACATTAGGCATTTGGGGGTGGGTTCAAATTCTGTGTCTGAGGAACTAAGTGTCCCATTTACAAATGTTTATGAAAGATGTGACTGAAGAAATAATTTATATAAAATGCATAAATTTTTATCCCCCTGAAACCTTTATAAAATGTTGTGACTTCTACTTCCTGCTAACAACAAAAATTATACAATAAGCTACTATGCCAGTTGGTTTGTCTGTTCTCTTACAATAAATATTGAAGCAATCATGAGATTTATACAAATTAATAATTTATTTGATTTTTTTACGTGCTTCTTAATTGTTCCTTTTTTTTTTAAAGAAAGATTTTATTTATTTTTAGAGAGAGGAAGGGAGGGAGACAGAAAAGGAGAGAAATACTAATGTGTGAGGGAAACCACGACTGATTGTCTCTCACATGCCCCTAACTGGGTGCCTGGCCTGCAATCCAGGGAATCGAAATGGCAATCCTTCGGTTCGCAGGCTGGAGCTCAACCCACTGAGCCACACCAGCCAGGGCCTTAATTATTCCTGAAGTCTAATAACAGAGTTTGATTTAGATATGCATACAGTTTCTGAAGCGATATCATGCTCTGCCATACTCTTCATAGTTTTTAATTTTAGCCCCACAGTACATTGCTTTATTATAAATTCAGTAATGAGAGACAGCATTATCATATTGTTTTAATAATGCATTAAAATGGATAAATTAATTATATTTATTATACCTGACTTCATTTTTGACTTCTGGTTATTACAAATGTATCTTATAAGGTATGTTTTATAATTTATGTCTCAATGGTTTGTATAACTTTCTTTAAGGTGCAAATTAACACATTTACTTAAGTTAGAAAACAGAAGAGTTTAGAAGAATGACTTGGGTGATGGACTTGAATAATAAAAACTGCCACTGCCAATTAAGCTGTATGTCAAGAATTTGCCATGAATTTAATGCACTAAACTCTGCAAGTTCAAAGTTTTTTTGATAAAAGACTATTTGAATAAAAGCATTTTGTCAAAAAATATCTCAGGCAAAGGTTTATTAAAATTTTACTTTTTCAACCCCTTTCATTGTACTAGATTTAAATAAAGTACTCCTAAATGAAAGAGTAACATGCAAGTTATCAGGTATTTGTACGAGCTGGTCAGACCTTTCAGGTGCATTTCCCGAACACTGAGAACCTGGCTGGGTAACCTATCTAAGTCCATGCTTTTTAATCTTTTGCTTTCAAAAAAAATTAAATGATAAATCATTAAACATAATTTGATGATAGGTCACTCTGTGATTTTTTTTGGTATATTATTTGAAAGAAGTTGAAAGGATTTAATATCATTACTGTATTAAAACTCTCCACTCCAAAGTACTTGTTTTTCAGAACTTTTATTTACAAGATAGAATACATCTGATTCTGGTCATTACTCATTCTAGTAATAAGTACTAATCAACCTAGGATATCTGAAATATTTTTAAAATATGTTTTGGAAAGGCATATGTTCGAATGATCACTAATAGGAGTGAAAGATAAAAACAATACATTGAGGTGGAAACCATGTGGGAAAAGTAGAATGTCAATCATCATAGTGTCAGTCAACTATTTATTGTATGTATGTTGTATAAAGCAATAAAATAGCTATAGTACATTTTTTCTCCATTGGACTATACAGCAATTTTAAGCTTTGGGAATTCTTGCATTTTACAGAGAGTTCAGGAAGCTCGGGAAGATTATTAAATAACTTACCTTGGGTGACTTAAGGGACCACTGTTAGTTAGGCTTCCATTTGCCAATGAGAAATGAAGGAATGAAGTCTACCACATGAAAATATAACTCGAGAGTTCTTTTTCAAAAATGTTTAAATTTTCATAGTGTGTCTGTGTAACATACATAATTCCGAAACTGGAATAAGGCTAAATACATAATTTGGAAATCTTTTTTCTTCCCATTTCATTTTATAGGATTCTCAATTGTCTTTACCATACAAAATTAACCTTTAGAAACCAAATCTTTAAAGGCTATAATATAAACCAGTACATGGATCTGGCATTTTCTTAAAAATAAAAAAAAATTTAAACATCTTTCCTTCATGACATTTAGGTCCCTTCCTAGTTTTGTGCGCAGAATGCTGTGAGCTTGGGCTGTGGGACTGGCAAAGGCCCGTGTGACACAGAACATCTGTGTCATGACCAACACTATGGTCACACAGGTTTCTTAACAGCTGGGCCTCAGCACCCTCACCTACACCTGAGGGTGACAACAGTGCTGACCTCCCAGCACCACTGAAGGACAAGCAGAGATTATACATCCAAAGGGACAGCACACTGCCAGGCGTGGTGAGCTTAATGCAAATGATTAGGAATGCATTAAAATATACCTGCACATGAGTCTCTGGCCACATTGCCAATGAATACTTTTGGATAAATCCTACAAGTACAATAGCTCAAGATATACAATTATTAAAAGGTCATTACAGTATGCCAAACAATTTCCCCCAAAAGTGAAGCAATGTGTATCAGAGAAAGAGCTCACCTTTTGGGTCGAGGGAGGCCCATGGGAGTAAGATTAGGGTCTGGCTTAGGAATGGTTTTCCGGATGCGAATCTGTGAGACTTTCTTTGGCCTCTTCTCTGGCTCAGCCTATGTTTAAGGGTTAAAAAGAAAGATGGTCATGTTGTAAGACATTTTGAGTATAAAAAGTCCCCGCTTTTCTTGAACCTCAAGATATTACTTCCTTGGTTTAGAGATCACTGTAGTAAGCAGTTTATGACAAAGCTTCCCCTCCTACTCCTGCTGCCAGTGTTTTCAGCAACTACCCTTTTTTATATTATTAAAAGAGAATTGTACATTCAGTTCAGATATTGAGTTATCAATATCTGCTGGAGACAGATGTTGCAAAATTGAAATATACCATCATTCACTCATCTTCTTCAAATGCATGAAGCAGCTCTGTGGTCTAATTCTCTAAGCATTATTAAATTCTATTAAGAAATAAGGATCCAGGAAACAATGTAGATGAAAAGCTCCAGGGCCCTGGCGGGTGTGGCTCAGCTGGTTGGAGCATCCTCCTGTAGACTGAAAGCTCTGCAGGTTTGATTCCCGATCAGGGCACACACCTAGGTTGCAGGTTTGGTTCCTGATTGAGGAGCGTGGGAGAGGCAGCCGAATAAGGTTTCCCCCTCACATTGATGTTTTTCTCCCTCCTGTCTCTCTCTCTCAAATCAGTAAGCATGTCCTCAGGTAGGGGTTTAAGAAACAAAAAAAGAAAAGAAAAAGAGAACAAAGAGAGACCCAGGGTATCCTTTAGTGGCCAAAGATAAAACCTCTTGCTTTGGTCATCTCTGGTACTCAGCTAAAGGTAAAGGTGGTAAGTAAAGCTACTCAGGGGCCCACGAGTACCTATCATGTGATCTGTAGTCACTGATGGACATCTCCTGTGACACTGTCATCCTACCCCACCAGCACTTTACACTTACCTCTTTCTGTTCTGGAGGGCTACTTTGTGGATGGGGGCATGATGCTGTCACACCATCCAGTTCATCTAATCCAGGAACCTGGAACTCAGAGGCTGAAAGCAAGAGCTTGCTCACAGCTGAGTCTGTTACCAAGCAAGACTTTGGTACCAAGGCAGGGAATGGAGGCTCTGGCCTAGCAGCACAGAGAGAAAAACAGAGAAGAAAATATAAGTGGATTCACTTATTACCTCAGTGCATTCAACTTAATACCCAGACTAGGGTTGAAGCCTTTTTCCAGAAATGACATTTCAAGTCACTTCTGGACCCGGCCTGTGCCTGCATGT
>PVKM010025397.1:0-19969 GCA_004027735.1 Carollia perspicillata | reverse complement strand
AGTACACATTGATCCTCACAGCCAGTGAGCCTCAGGGTTGACCGCACACACATGAATGGGACAACAGCAATCAAGACTCAATTACAACAGAAAGGCATACATAACCCACACAAGGGACATTCATAGAGCACCCAGCTCAGGTGATCAAAGAGACTGCACTACTGGGTCCCAAAAGTCACCAACTACATAAGGCTACCCTACTAAAAAAGGGAGTCATAGCAGATCTACCAAATACATAGAAACAAACACAAAAAGGCAGCCAAAATGGGGAGACAAAAAAATGTCCCAAATGAAAAAACAAGAGAAATCTCTGGAAAAAGAGCTAAATGAAATGGAGGCAAGCTATTTACCAGATATAGCAAGGCCTGCCCAACCCACAGCCCAGGATGGCTATGAATATAGCCCAAAACAAAATCATAAATTTACTTAAAACACTATGAGTTTATTTTGTTTTCATTAGTGTTTGTACATTTAATGTGTGGCTCAAGAAAACTCCTCTTCTTCCCGTGTGGCCCAGAGATGCCAAAAGGTTGGACACCCCTGGGATACAGAGTTCAAATAAAAATTATAAGGATGCTCAAAAAACTTAGTGACAACTTCATATAAAGAGATAAGCAGCATAAAAAAAAAACACAGAAACCATAAAAAAGAAGCAGTCAAAATGAAGAACAACATCTGAAATGAAGAATACATTAGAAGTAATGCACAGACAATGAAGCAGAGGATCAAATCAGCAATTTGGAAGTCAAAATAGCAGAAAAACCCAATCACAGCAGCAAAAAAAAATCTTTAAAAATTAAGGTAGTTTAAGGGACCTTCCAAAAGAAAACAAAACAAAAGATGAAGCATAGCAACATCAACATCATAGGGTTACCAGAAGGAGAAGAGAGAGATCAAGGGATCAAGAACCTATCTGAAGAAATAACAGCTGAAAACTTCCCTATCCTGGTGAAGAAAAAATACTCCCAACTCTGGTGAAGAAAAAATATTCCCAACTCTAGAAAGTGCAGAGAGTCCCAAACAAGGTGAACCCAAAGAGGCCCACACCAAGACATATAATAATTGAACTCACAAATATGAAAGAAAAAAATCTTAAAAGCAGCAAGAGAAAGAGAGTTAGTTTCCTACAAGGGAGCTCCCACTGGACTGTCAGGTCATATCTCAACAGAAACATTTCAGGCCAAAAGGGACTGGTCTGAAATATTCAAGGTGATGCAAAGTGAGGATGTATAACCAAGACTACTTTACCCAGCAAGGCTACCATTTAAAATTGAAGCATAAATAAAGATGTTCCCAAACAACAAAAAGCTAAAAGAGTTTATTACCATGAAACCAGTATTATAAGAAATATTAAAGGGTCTTCTTTAAGATAAAGTAGTAGAAGAAAAAAACAGAGAAACATAGTTACAAAGAATAAAATGGCAATAAATACATATCTATCAATAATCAGTTTAAATGTAAATGGCTTAAGTGCTCCAATCAAGATACATGCTAGCAGAAATGAAAAGAAAACAAGACACATATACATGCTATCTACAAGAGACCTACTTGAGAACAAGAAATATCAACAGACTAAAAAGAAAAGGATGGAAAAAGATATACCATACAAGTTAAGACAAAAATAAAGGTGGTCTAGCAATACTTGTATCACACAAAATATACTTCAAAACAAAGGCTATAACAAGAGACAAGGAAGGACATTACATAATGCCGAAGATATCAATCAAGCAAGAGGCTGTAACCCTTGTAAACATTTATGCACTCAACATAGAAGCATCTAAATGTATAAAGCAAATCTTGATGGGCAAAAAGGGAGAGATTGACAGTAATACAATCATAGTAGGGAACTTTAACACCCCATTGACATTAATGGATTGAACTTCCAGACAGAAAATCAACAAGGAAGTAGCAGCCTTGCAATGATACACTAAATCATATAGATTTATTGGTATCTTCAGAGCATTTCACCCCAAAGCAGCAAATAAACATTCTTTTCAAAGTGCACGTGAAACATTCTCTAAGACACACCACATGTAAAGACACAAAACAAGTTTCAATAAATTTAAGATTAAAATCATATCAAGCATCTCCTCTGACCATAATGGTATGAAACTGGATATCAATCACAAGAAAAAACATGAAAAACACACAACCACATGGAGGTTAAATAATACAATGAATGGATTAACAATAAGATCAAATGAGAAATCAAAAGAGGACTTCTGCCCACGATAGAGGCATAGATAGATACACTTTGCCTCCTCATACAACCAAAAGAAGGACAACAACAAACTTAAAAACAAAACATAATGAGAATTGCCAGAAAATCAAACTATATAAAAGTTCAACAACCAAGGAGTAAAAGAAGAAACATTCATCCAGACTGGTAGGAGGGGTGGAGACAGACAGTGGGGGTAGAGAGGACTCGAGGCAAGGTGGTGGTTTGCCGAGTGGCAATGCCACGTTTGCATGCGGATAAACCGGGAGGAACCACTGGGGAGTGAGACAGACCTCTCAACACAGGGTTCCTGCTCAGGGAAATAAAGCCTCAAAACCTCTGACTGAAAAAAACTTGGGGGGTTGAGGTGGCAGGAGTAACTCCCAGCCTCACAGGAGAGTTCAATGGAGAGACCCACAGGGTCCTAGAACATACACAAAACCACCCACCCAGAAATCAGCACCAGAAGGACCCAATTTGCTTGTGGGTAGCAGAGGAAGTGACTGAAAGCCGACCGAATGCTGTGCAAGCAGCATTGTTCCCTCTTGGACCCCTCTCCCACATATAGCACCACAATGCAGCAACATGGGTTGCCCCACCCTGGCAAATACCTAAGACTCTGCCCCTCACTAGGTAACACGTATGCAGAGACAAAAAAAATATGGCCCAAATGAAAGAACAGATCAAAGCTCCAGAATAAAATACAATAAATGATGAAGAAATAGCCCACCTATCAGATGCACAGTTCAAAACACTGGTCATCAGGATGCTCACAGAACTGATTGACTACGGTCGCAAAATAAAGGAAAAAGTGAAGGCTATGCAAAGTGAAATAAAGGAAAATGTACAGGGAGCCAACAGTGAAGGGAAGGAAACTGGGACTCAAACCAACAGTTTGGAGCAGAAGGAAGAAATAAACATTCACCCAGAACAGAATGAAGAAATAAGAATTCAAAAAAATGAGGAGAGGTTTAGGAACCTCCAGAACAACTTTAAATGTTCCAACACCCAAAAAATAGGGTCACCAAAAGGAGAAGAGGAAGAGCAAGAAATTGAAAACTTATTTGAAAAAACAATAAAGGAGAACTTCCCCAATCTGGCAAAGGAAAGAGACTTCCAGGAAGTCCAGGAAGCTCAGAGAGTCCCAATCAAGTTGGACCCAAGGAAGCACACACCAAAGTGTATCATAATACATTCCCCGAGGTTAAAGATAAGGAAAGAATCTTAAAAACAGCAAGAGAAAAGGAGACAGTTACCTACAAAGGAGTTCCCATAAGGCTCTCAGCTGATTTCTCAAAAGAAACCTTTCAGGCAAGAAGGGGCTAGAAAGAAGTATTCCAAGTCATGAAAGGCAAGGACCTACATCCAAGATTACTCTATCCAGCAAAGCTCTTCTCATTTAGAATGGGAGGGCAGATAAAGTGCTTCCCACATAAGGTCAAGTTAAAGGAATTCATCATCACCAAGCCCTTATTATATGAAATGTTAAAGGGACTTATCTAAGAAGAAGATCAAAAATACGAACATTAAAATGACAACAAAGTCACAATTATCAACAACCAAACCTATAAAGAAAAAAACAAAAACAAACAACTAGAACAGGAAGAGAATCTCAGAAATGGAGATCACATGGAGGGTTATCAGCAAGGAAGAGAAGGGGGGGGGGAATGAGGGAAAAGGGATAGGGAATAAGAAGTATAAATCATAAGTACAAAATAGACAGGGAGAGGTTTCAAGAATAGTGTGGGAAATAGAGAAGCCAAAGAACTTACATGTACAACCCATAGACATGAACTAAGTGGGGGAATGCTGGTGGGAGGCAAGGTACACAGCAGAGGGGACAAAGGGGAGAAAAAAATGAGATAACTATAATAGCATAATCAATAAAATATATTTTTAAAAATAAGTAAACTAAATAAAGACTTAAATATAAGTCTCAAAACCATAAAAATCCTAGAAGAAAATATAGGCAATAAAATATCAGGGTTCTCATAGTGCTATGTTTTTTTCTGGTATATCTTCATGGGCAAGGGAAACAAAAGAAAAAATAAACAGAACTACATTGAACTAAAAAGTTTTTGTACAACCAAAAAAAACATCAACAAAATGAAAAAACAACCCACTAACGGGAGAACATATTCACCAATGATACATCTGATAAGGGGTTAATATCCAAAATTTATAAAGAACTTACGCAACTCAAAACCAAAACATCCAACACTCCATTAAAAGATGGGCACAGGACCTGAATAGACACTTCTCCAAGAAGGACATACTGATGGCCAATAGACACATGAAAATACGTTCAATATCACTAATCATCCAAAAATGCAAATTAAAACCATGATAAGATATCACCTCATGCCTGTCAGAATAGCTATTATCAGTAAATCAACAAACAAGTGTTACTGAGAATGTGGAGAAAGTAGAACTCTCGTACACTGTTGGGATTGTAAATTGGTGCAGCCACTGTGCAAAGCAATATGAAGTTTCCTCAAAAAATTGAAAATAGAACTGCATTATGACCTAGTGATTCCACTTCTGGGAATATATCTGAAAAAAACCAAAACACTGATTCAAAAGAATATGTGCACCCTGTATTCATTGCAGCATTATTTATAATGGCCAATATTTGGAAGCAGGACAAGTGCCCATCATTAGATGAGTGGATAAAAAAGCTCTGGTACATTTACATAATGGAATACGGCTCACCTATAAAAAAGAAGAAAATCTTACCTTTTGTGACAGCATGGATGGACCTGGACAATATTATACTAAGTGAAATAAGGCGGTCAGAGAAAGACAAATTACCATACGACTTCATTAATATGTGGAATCTAATGAACAAAGTAAACTAACAAACAAAATAGAAACAGACTCATCAATACAGAGGACAGACTGACAGCTGTCAGAGGGAAGGGAGGTTGGAGGTCTGGGTAAAATAGGTGCAGAGATTAAGCACAAAAATGGGGGAGCTGACCAGGTGGCCTGGTCGGTTAGAACACTGTCCCGTACTGCAAAAAATTGTGGATTTCATCCTAGGTAAGAGCACACACCTAAATTGCAGGTTCAATCCCTTTGGGGGCACGTGCAAGAAGCAATTAATTGTTGTTTCTCTTTCTCCCTCTCTTCTTTCTCTCTCTCCTTCTTCCTCTTGCTCTAAAATCAGTAAAAACATGTCCTTGGGTAAGGTTTTTTTTTAAACCCTGGCCAGGTAGCTCAGTTAGTAAGAACATTGTCCTGATAAAACAAGGCTACTGGTTTGATCCCTGGTCACGGCCCATACAAAATCAACCACTTACTTATTTATGTCCCACTTATGCATAAATAAGTAGAACAACATGTCAATCTCTCTCTCCCCTCTCCCCCCAAAATAAATAAATAAATAATTTAAAAACTCATGGACACAGACAGCAGTATGGTGACTACCCGAAGGGAAAAGGAATGAGGGAGGTGGAAGAGGGTAAAGAGGTAAATGGTGATGAAAGGAGACTTTACTTTGGGTAATGAACATACAATACAATATACAAGTAATGTATTATAGAACTGTACACTTGAACCCTAATAATTTATTAACCAACGTCACCCCAATACATCCAATAGGTTTTTTTTTTAAGAAATAAGTGTTGGAGAAGATGTGAAGAAAAGAGGACCCTTGTTCACTGCTGGTGTGAATGTAAATTAGTGCTGCCACTATGGAAATCAGTGTGGGGGTTCCTCAAAAAAAATTAAGAATGGACCTACAACATGACCCAGCAACCCTTCTTCTGGGCTTCTATCCCCCAAATTTGAAAACACTTTATATATTTATATATATATACACACACACACAATTTTCACTGCAGCATTACTTACAATAGCTAAGACATGGAAATAGCCTAAGTGTTCTTCAATAATGACTGGATAAAGAAGATATACATTAGAGGGGACCCAAAAAAATAGAATTCTCTTCTGGAGGGTGAATCTCTTTAGTATAGGCATCCCCCACTAGGTGAATGTTCTAAGAACCCATCTGTATCAGTGTACCAGTTGGCATTGTTGTGACAGGCTGTGTTCAGCTTCAGTGAATTTTTTTAAGACTCTTCAATGCATTTGCCCATTTCATGAAGGGGCAAGCACATTTGCCCATACCACACTGAATGTTCAACAGTTTTTGACCAAAAACAGCATGACCTCTGTGCCCCAACCTCCCTATTCACCCAATCTCGCTCAGAGCAACTCTTTTTTTGGTTTCCTCAAATGAAAAAGACCTCAAAAGGAAACATTTTGTCGATGTGGAAGAAGTGAAACAAAAAGTGACAGAAACACTAAAAAGGGTCAAAACTGATGAGTTCAAAATCTATTTTGAGCAGTGGAAAAAAAGTCTCAATAGGTGTATTGCATCACATGGAACATACTTTGAAGGTAACTGGAGTTTAAACATGTAAGAATAAATACACAATTTTTTATAAATAAATTCCAAGTTTTAGGGGGTTCCCCCTGGTATACAGAATACTATTCAGCCATAAAATGATGAAACATTGCCATCTGCAGCACCACGAATGGATGTTGAGAATATTATGCTAATGAAATAAGTCAGACAGAAAAAAACAAGAATTGTATTTCACTCATATGTGTGGTATAAAACAAAAAAGCAACAATAGAACAAACGAAAAAACAAACTCATAGATACAGACAACAGAATGGTGATTACCAGAGGGGAAGGGATGAGGGAGAATGGAAAAGAAGGTAAAGGGGTCAGATATATGATGACAAAAGGAGGCTAGACTTCTGGTGGTAAGCACAGAGAGTACACAGATGTCATATTATCAAGTTGTACACCTGAAATTGATTTAATGTTATTAACCAATGTTACCTCAATAAATTTAATATTTTTAAAAACACATGGATACAGCCTTGACCAATGTGGCTCAGTTGGCTGGGCATCATTCTGCAAAGCGAAAGCTTTCCAGTTCAATTCCCAGTTAGGCCACATGCCTGGGTTGCAGGTTCGGTCTCATCAGTGCACATGCGAGAGACAACCAAATGGTGTTTCTCTCTCATGTCAATGTTTCTCTCCCTCTCTTTCCCTCACCACTCCCCTCTCTCTAAAAATAAATAATTATTTTTTTTAAAAAAAGACATGAATCTAGCTATAGTCAATCGGGAGAGTTCTGGACACTTCTCTCAGACAATCATCACCTATTCAGTCTAGAACTAGTACTAACAGACAGTAAAGATCCAATTTCATTCAGTCCAAGGATTATGAAGAAAAATCAGGAGACTGAGATAGACAGTCACTCTGCTCACATGGTCTAGCCGAATATAGGCATGCGCAGTCTGTACCTAACATAAGAAAAAGAGATGTCTCTAACCATGGAAAATCAAAAGACAGGCCAGGAACTCATCAAGGCTGGGTATCCACTTATAAGCAATATGGGTCTTCCAAAGAAGGATCTCTGTTCAACACAAGGGTAAGAAATTGGTCCACTTATGGACATTCAAAAGGCAGCACAGTCTTGTCGACTCACAGACAAGGGCCGTTAACACATTCTGGATCCAGTATCATCAGACATTAAGGAAGCAGTTACAGTCAAGGCAGTGTTAATAAAATATAATCAATCTGGAGATAGACAAAGTCAAGTCACTTGGACATTCTGAGTATGGACAAAGACAACTGAGCTCTAGCACAAGAGGAAAACAAAGATTCAGTCATAGAAACTCATGAGATAGCTCTATAAACTCTATAAACTCTAGATCTTATCTGAGTTGGACATCCACTAATGGTCAGTCTGAATCTACAAATGGGTGGTCAAAACCCAATACTGGAAATAGACAAACAGCAACCATGAACAGACACGATAGAGCTCTAGATAATTAGTGTCTCATCATGGTGAGATACAAATGTATAGACTGTTTGGGTCTACTAATGGACAAGCTTAGTCCAGTAAAGACAGGAAGACACAGAAACACTGTGAACACTTGGAACATAGTGATGGACCCTTAGAGACTGATCATAAACAATCATCAATGACAGTCTGGAGCAAGTAGAAACAGACAATAATCTGGTTATATCAGCTGGTGATGGTGAAGGATAATCAGGAGACTCAGATGAGGAACTGGAATTAAACCATGAAAACTCTAGGTCCAGCAGAAGAAAGAGCCAAGGATCTAGCCAGAGATAGTCAGGAGATGGCAATGGACATACAGGGTCTACATTCACACAGTGTGCTATCAGTGTAAGCAGGAAATAGGCATCCAGTGAATGGCAATCAGGAGACAGGGATAGATAGTCAGCTTCCATCCATGGTCTGTCTGAATGTGGTCATAAGCTATCTTGGACCAGTGCAAGAAAAAAACAAGGTTCTAACCATGCAGAATTAAAAGACAGGTCTAGACATTCAGGATATCAACACGGCCAGATAGCAATTCTGGGTCCGCCCAAGAACACTCTGGGTCCAGTAAACAGGCAGACAAATATCTGGTTATGACAATCAGGAGATAGCTCTAGATACTCTAAGTCAGCTTACAGACAATCTACACATACAAGGTCTGTATCAAGTATAAGCAAACATTAAGTATCCGGTTATAGTAGTGATAACATACAATCAGGAGACACATATAGGAAGTCAACATCAGTCCACGGATGATCTGAGTATGATTATGGACAGTTAAGACACAAGCAGTCAAAAGATAATTCAGTCTCATCAGCAACAGACACATACTAGAAGGCGGTCTGGACCAACCCATAAACAGTCAAAACCCAGCATGAAAAGCATACAATTTGGCCATAGACAAACAAAATACAGCTGTAGACATTCAGTTCTACTAACACATAATCATTTTTGTTCAGTCTGGGTCCCGTATCATCAGTAGACAAGAAGGATCCAACAATCAGTCCAATGATGCTGAAGGACAATCAGCAGACAAGAAAATAGTCTTTCTCTTCCCATGATACATCTGAGTATGACCAAGGGGAGTATGGATCTAGCAAAAGAAGAAGAGATTACTCTAGCCAGGGAATATGGAAATAGGCCAGAGCTCTATCAAGGGTGGACATTTATTTATAGACAAGTTGATTCTCAGAGAATTGGGGTCCAATACAAAAGAAAGATGTGGATCTATTTAGGGACAATCTGGGTCATCTCACAGGCAATTTTCATCTATACAGACTGGACCCAGAAGAAGCCAATATCAGGGATCCTGTATTGGAAGGGCAAGTGATAGTGAAAGATAGTCAGAAGATCAGACATAGAGTCAGAAAAACCCATGGATGGTCTATGTTCAGTTCAAGAAACCAATATGAACCCACTCATGGACAGTCACTAGGCAGGTCCAGATACTCAGTGTCTCATGACGGCCAGGGAGCTCAATGGAAGACATAGGAATCAGGCCAGAGAACAGCAGAAGGCACAGGCAGGATAAACAACCTCATGTGTATCAAAAGGGCACCTCTGAGACAACAAGTAACAATAGAATCAAGCAAAAAAACAAGCTTTTACTATTTTTTTGTACCGACATTCCACTCCATAAAGATAGCCACAAGCAAAGGTACCATTATCATGAGACACTAAGAGGAAAGGAACTAACTAAAAAAACTAAGTGGAGACATGAGAAGAAAAATATAAAGCACAGAAATTTATTGTGAAAACTTATTTTTGAGGACAGTTATCTGTCTCTACCTTTTTCTTTAATCATGGCATTCAACTTTAATCCACTTAGCACTAATTTTCTTTTAAAAGAGAATGTATATTTGCCTTCCTCGGTTAGCATGTTAGTAGTGTAAGTATAAACTGTAATAATATCATAGAAAATTTTAGTTATGTGGGGTTCAATTAAGATTAAATGAGTGCTCAAGTTTGAAGTTTTTTCCTGATTTCATATTACACATGACCCTTAAAGGAGATTAGGTCATACAGCATCATCGGACTGCTGTGACTACAATATCCTTGAATTCATAGGCTGAGCTTCCAAGTCTCTGGTTTCAGACTATCTAATTGCCAATAAGAATTTAGAAATAATATGTCTTGCCTCTTTTCTATTCCATTATCTTATTTTATGAATGGTAAAAAATTGATCCAAATAGGCAGAGAACTAAGGATGGATCTTTGGAGAACAGTAGCCCTTGAAAAAGCCAGAGAAAGGGTAACAATGCAATTGTAAAGTATTGAAGAGGAAATGGAAGATAAGAGTTACAGACAGGGAGTGCTCACTGCTCTTTCAAGGAGTTAGGTTATAAAGGATGGAAAGAATTTGGTTATGAAGGGATAAGAAGAGTTAGCTAATGGGGATAAATTAGATGACAATAATTCATCAGTCCCTTAGCTCAAGCCTTCTCTGTCTCGTTTATTGCTTTTCTCAGTGAATGCTACCACCACACACACAGTCATCCAGGTCAGAAACCTTGATTACATCCATTCCCTCCTCTTTCTCCTAACTGATGTTCCTTATTTGACTTCATCTCCCCATGGTCTCATATCAGTATAGTAGTGAGTCAGGTCAGGTCACTCCTCTGCTCAAAATACTACATAATAAATAAGCCAACTGTATAGTATGTTAGAAGTGTGTGTCAGATAGAGTGGTCAGGATAGGCCTTATTGAGGTGATATTTGAACAAAGACTTGAAGAAGATCCACAATAAAGTCAAATGGATATCTGGAGGAAGAGTCCATGAAAAAAACACTTTCAAAGGAAGGACAGTGCTTGGAGGTTTTGGAGACTAGCAAGGAAGAAGTGCAGAGACTATGAGGAAAAGGAGAGTAGAAGAATTCAGTGAGGAAACAGAGGCCCAGTCAGCTTGATACTCATTATACCACTCACACTGAAGTCTCTCTCTCTCTCTCTCATGCACACACACACACACACTAAAAGACAAGGTTCTGGATCTGACTCTAAACTGCCAAGCTCTCTATGTCTTGCCTATTCCCTTCCCATACCTTAAGCTGTGAAGTCCCCTCTGGTATCTCCCTGCTAGCAGGTCTTTTGTAGTACCTCTATAACATCTGATGGGCCCCTGGGGAACACTTTCAATCATTCTCCTCCATCTCCCACTTTGAGGGTCTGCATGCAGAAAGCCTTGAGAAAGTGGGAACTGAGGGATACAGGCTATGAATGGCCATGCTAATAAGAGCATGAAGTAACAAGTTAAGGAGATGGAAGGAGAAACATGTTGACAGAATAAACAAGAAGACACAAGAATGGGCTTTGGATTCCAAGCATCTGGGCATTTTTTGAGGTCTTGGAGAATGAAAAAAAGAATACTAAGAGGAGAAAGAGAAACAACTGAATAGGAAGACTAATACTCAAGCAGAGTAAATTCCAGGACCTGGCTCTGGAGCTAAAAGAATGTTATCACCATGCCCGCCACATTTCCCCCAAAATACACACTAAACTGTAAAACTATATCAGCTCCATTTTTGATTTTTTGAGATAAAAGAAAAAAATGACCCTTGTCATTTTTTACCTGGGGAGAAGGATATGGAGGGAAATGCTTGCTGACCAGTTTCATATTATAGCTAAGTTCTTTTGACTCCACTCACCCAAAAAATCATGACAATCAACACTCTTTACTTGTTATGTCCCTATTTTTACCTAATCTCCTCATTCATGGAGACTGAGCTACAAAGAACTGTCAGAAATATCAAGGGGGAGGTGAAGGAAAAGAAAAGGACAAGGAGACATTCTGTAGAATTTCCCTACAGCCCAGCAGATGGCACCATAGGAACATTACCCTCTCTTCCAGAGGTGACGGAGGGAGTGCAGGGCTGGAAGGGAACTTCGGTTTTTCCTTACCAGGTTTGGTTGGTTGGTTGGTTATTGTTTTCTTTAGGTCACTCACTCCATTCCTCAAGAACAGTTCCCCAACCCTGCCTTTTGCAAGATACGAATAGTCACCCCTCCAGTGTTCTTCCTAGGCAGAAGCAGGTCTGAGTTTGAATTGTGTCTTCTCTACTTAATAGCGAAGTGACTTGAAATAAATTACATATTTTCTCTAAGCCTCAGTTTTCTCATCTGAAAAATGAAGGTAATAGTGCCTACAACATATGGCTGTTGTGAAAACTAGTAAGATAATACACTTAAGCCCACAGAGCATTATGTTTGGCATAAAGGAGAATGTAATTTCCCTTCCTGTGTCAACACAAGGCATCCCTGAATAACAACCTAGAACAGGGGTGTCAGACTCATTTTCACCAGAGGCCACATGGGCCTCACTGTTGCCTTCTAAGGGACGAATGTAACTTCAACTCCTTAACAGTTAAGTAGTTATGTTTATACAGTCCTAAAATTATTTCGGCCCTTTGAAGGAAACTATGAGGCTGATGTGGCCCCTGGTAAAAATGAGTTTGAAACCCCTGACCTAGAACATACAACATACCACAAGAAATCTCTTCTCCTGAATCCTGTCATCTCCAAGGGGAAAACCACTAGCCAAACGTAGGAAGGGGGATCTTCATGCCCACTCTATGATTGTGGAACACATATTCTAGTAAAATTGTGATTCTCAGTTTTGGAAAGGACCTTTGTGATCATCGACTCCAATTCTCACATTAGTAATTCTCAAAAGGGAGAGAAGAAATGAAAATGCACATTAAATATGCTTCTTGTTTTGATGACACAAGCCAAGAAATAAAGCTCAAAAAAAAACTTTGGTTGCTGATACTAAAGGACATTCAGAAAATAAAACACTGGAAGGATTAAAAGTGCTCACGTGACACATGAAAGTTCTGTAATATTCCTGACAGTAAACTCTATTACTGGTACTCTGCAAAGAGCTCATTGCACTTTCAGCCAACACAGATGTTAAAAATGTCTTCCTTACATCAGGTCAAAATTTACCTCACTTTTATGAGCACCCACAGATCCTTTGTTCTGTTCCCTTTACCTACAACCTCAGACATGCACATTTTCTCTCTCACAAGAATTAATGGCTCTCTGCCCTGGCTGGTGTGGCTCAGTGGACTGAGTGCCGACCTGTGAACCAAAGGATCACCAGTTTGATTCCCAGTCAGGGCACATGCCTGGGTTGCAGGCCAGATCCGCACTTGGGGGATGCATAAGAAGCAACTACACATTGATGTTTCTCTCCCTCTCTTCCTCTCTTTGTAAAAATAAATAAACAAATAAATCTTTTTAAAAAAGAATTAGTGGCTCTGATGTCCCACATTTCACAGCACCTCTCTTCCCTCAGATCTCCTTTCCTGCCAAATCTTCCTGACAAGCAAATGCAGAAGAGGGCTGCAGTGGCAAACTATAGCCCACAGACCATACCTAGGTCATCACCAATTTTTGGACAGCCCACAAGCTATGAGTGTTGTTTACTTTCTGAAGTGGTAGAAAAAACCATGACATGTGAAGTTACATGAAATTTAAAAGTCCGTGTGGGTAAATAAGTTTTATTGAGACACAGCCATGAACATTCATTTACATATCACTTATGGCTGCTTTCACACTACAAGGGCAGAGTTCCATGGTTGTAACTCAGAATGGCCCACAAAGCCTAATATTTACTATCCGGTTTTACAGAAAAAGTTTGCTGACCCCCAGTTTTGGAGAACACTGGCCCCAAGAGCATATCCACCTGGAGTAGTCTTCACCCTCAACCCTCGCTTCCCTCTTTGGCAACAGCTGGCTCCTGCAGGAAATTAGTCTTCACTCAGCAAATTCCACCTCCCCTGCACTCCCACAGTCTGTCACACCTTTAAAAAGTTCATTCCTCTGATGAAGCAGGATGACCCACATCAGGTGTCCAGAGGGAACATGGCCACAGTATGCTGATTTATCATTTTCCAATAATTGCTGTCACTCCTCCCAAAATCCTGATGGTCATGTTGTATAAGTTTTAGTCTGTATAACTTCACTCAGCTTCAGTGAAATTTGTGGCATGTGTTCACAATGGATGGAGTGCATCTGCCTCAGAGATAAGCAGAAAAGCGCTCAAGGATTCCAATGCTAAGATTCGGTCTATATTCAGGTGAAATCATGTCCTCTGAGATGACAACAGCAAGAAAGAAAGCAGACCCTAGTTCCATTGTGAAAAAGTAGAAGTTGGGCCCTGGCCAGGTGGCTAGTTGGTTAGAGCATCGTCCTATACACCAAAAGGTTGTGGATTTGATCCCTGTTTCAGGCACATACAATCCCAGGTCCGAGTGCATATGGGAGGCAACCAATCGATGCTTCTCTCTTGTATCAATGTTTCTCTCTCTTCTTTTCTCCCTTCCTCTCTCTGTGAAAGCAATGAAAAAAAAAAACGTCCTTGGGTGAGAATTTAAAAAATAGTACAAGTTGGTCAATGAAGAGCACTGTTGTCATGACCCTCACTGGTCTTTCAATTCAATTCAATTTGATAAATATTTATTGGGGATATTTATGTGCCAAACAATTTGCTGAATCTCCAAATGACATAGGTGTTAATGATGCCCATTCCCTATTGTCAAGCTCATTGTCCAGAAATGATAGAGGCACATAGACAAATGTGTGTGTGTAAGTATATAAACCAAATAATTAACAGTAGCTATTTCTGGGTAGTAGAATTATAGGTATTTTCACTTGCTTTTCTTGGCTCATCTATGCTTTCCAATTTTTATATTAAACATTAATTTCATAGTAAGGTAATTTTAGAAGATTATAACAGTATGATTGATATTACAGTAGAATTATGAATAAGGTATGCAATTATAACTCTCTCAAGTTATTCAAGACAGATTTCCTACAGGGTGTCTAATGTGGGTTTTGAAGAATGAATAGGAGTTCACTAGGCAGATAATGAGAAAAGATATTTCAAGAAAAAACATTAAATAGTGTGGTATTTTCAGGAAATGTAAGTACTTGATTCCTGATGGAGCATTAAGAGGAAGAGGGAGAGAGAAGATGAGGCTGGAGAGAAGAATCTTGAACAGTAAAGAGCAGGTATTTCTTCCTAAAGTTATACAGTGATTGAAAAGAAAACTATGTTGACAAATGGCCACTAAAGTCTGGTAAACAGAGTTAGGTAAAGAGACAATAGGACTTCTGCAGCCATTATCCATTTCAAGAGGTAATAATATCATGGGTGACACCTTGGCTAGAATCCTGTGTAAGAAAATTTAGCATAAAAAAAGACTTTGATTAGATGATCTTTAAGCTTCCTTTTAAAAATATTCCATGACTCTTTGACATTTGTTCCCTGATGTCCCTGTACACACTCCATTCAACTTCAGCTAAAGTCTACATAATTTGTTATCAAGGCATTATGCGAGCTACTTCACTGAATACGTAAGAGGTCTTGGTACAGTGTTCAAAGACTCTGAGAGGTGGAACTGATACTCACCCAGATCTGGGACCTGCTAATGCAATCTCAGGTGAATGTGTAAGGAAGTAAGAGGGTAAACACTAGGAGGTGGGAATGGAGGTGGAGCTGGGCGTGTTTGGGACTGCATTAGGACATCTCAAAGAGAGCAGCTCCTCCCTAAGAAGGGCCATTATAAAAAGGCCACTATCCCCAACTGGCAGCACCCTGTAAGCTGCTTTAGTCTCCATCCTACTTATTCCTCTGGTGAACAAGGTAAGTGAACAGGAGTATTTAGAGCTATAAATGATAAGAATCTAGGATGTGCTCTAAGGCAAAGAGGCATTGGATACCAGTCTTCTTTTTAATATACTTTGGAGAGCTTTGGTATAAGTTTATTGAGAAGAAAAAGGAAGAGATAACTAGGACTGATAGCACATTCTTTCTTTTGGGTGATTTCCTTAAAGATTATGGGCTCAAATTACCCAATAGGCAGGTTGCCTCCTTTACTACTGAGCCTTTTCTCTCTGTCATCTAATTGATAAAGCTTGAGGGTTACCATATTTTTTCGGACCATAAGATGCACGTAGGTTGTAGAGGAGGAAAATAGGAAAAAAATTTTTGAAGCAAAAAGTGTGGTAAAATATTTAATAACATAAATAACATAATATTTCACCAATATAAATGTAAATGGAACTCAACAGCAGCATTAACAATCATTATTCCTCCTAAATTTGGGGGGTGGGGGAGTGTGTCTTATAATCCAAAAAATATGTAGTCCCTGCCTGGAGAGTGAAAACAGAAGCTGAGCCTGAGAGCAGCTGCCCCCAGCTCCATATCACATAGGCCTGCTGTTGGCTTTGTCCACTTTGTCTACTTTCTCTGGCCTAGAAGTCTTGAGGGTCTAGTTTAGACACTGGCACCCCTTGGTTGGATAATAGACTTGTCCCTCCATAGTGTGATGGTTGAGACCTGGAAAGGAACTGAGGAAATGGCTGGACAGGCACACCCAGGATTTCTACAGCTCTAGAACAAAGCTCAGAAAATTATCCCTGTTAGAGGCAGAGAGACCAAAAAAGAAAGTCATTGCCTGTATATTCATTTAGGAATGGAAATATAAGATATAGATTCTGCTCCTAATTGCATCACTTTCTTGCTCCATGACTTGAACAAGTCATTCAAATCTGGATTGGCTCTTGATTACAACAGACTTAAATTAGTCATGCTTCATTAATTTTGAACAATTATTACAAATGATTGAAAGTACTTATGTATTTAAGCAAGAAAAAGGAACAATAAGAGGTGGGTCTCTCCTTTTTTCCTCCTTTAGGTTAATTATATCAACAACAAAGATGCCTAAACTTCTACAAAGCATCGTCACTGTCATCGAAGTTTTCTACCAATATGCCACTCAGGATGAGGAGTGTGACATGTTGAACAGGGCAGAACTAAAAGAATTTTTGGAAAATGAATTTCATCAAATTATGAAGGTAAGAACTCCATATCAGGACTGAAAACAACTGCAATTCCTTTCTCCTCTCTTTCTACCTTTTGTCACATATGTCAAACACCTGGAGGACTCTCCCTACCTGGTAATAGAGAACAGGGTTTGGTAAAGGCTTGAAATAAGATCAAAAGTTGACCTGTAATGGTTTCTATACATTGGCCAAGGAAAATAATCCTACAGAAACAAAGACAAACAAAGGTCCACAGATTAAATAATGTCTTATGTGAATAATTCTTCTTGAACAGCAACTGAGATAATCCTCAGAAAAACTGAAAAGTAGATAATAGGCATCTTCTTCCCTTTCTTTGTCTTTCTTCAGCCCAAAACATTCTAACAACTGTCCATTTCTGAGATTCTGGCACTATAAAGCCTCTGAGTTGAGGAAATCAGCATCTTACTCTTAAATCGTGAAAGAGGATGACCACCACCTTAAAATGTCCAGTTCTGGAAATAAACATTTGGAAGATAAGAGCTATATATTGATCTTTAACTCATTAAATCCAGCTGCATTCTAATACTTTTATTTGGATTCCTATCAATATCTTAAATTCAGTATGTCAGACACAAAACTCATTATCTTCCCTTCTAAACTCTCCTCCTATTTGCCCAAAGCAGAAATGTGGTACCATTCTTAACTTCCGCTCTCAGCATGCTTCTCTACCCTCCAACCTCCACCAAATTCATCAATAGTCTCTCAAAAGAGCCCATTTCTCCATCACTCTTGCTGTCCTCTCATTCAAGCCATTTTTTTCTTCCAATCTCACCGTTACATAGAAATCTAATCATTTCACACTCAGTTCAAAATCCTTCAACAGCTCCCAGTTCTTAAAGTTCAAACTTATTTAATATGACTTAAAAGGCATGATTTGCTCCATACTCATCTCTCTAGACACATCTCTTGACTTTTGAGACTCCAAATTTAGCAATCCTAAATTTCATTCACTTCCTTGTATATGAGTTATGTCTTCTCTCATCTCCAGCTCTTTGTTCATATTGTGCCCTCTGCCTGGGTCCAACCCATCCTTCAAAGACATCACTTACTCCCATTAACCATCCTTGAACGCCAAGAGGTTCCCCTCTGGTATATCCATAGAAACATTACCACAACAAATTGTAATTTTAAATTTGTGTGTATGGCCCACTAAACTTTAAGTTCCATTTTGTCAAGAACCAACTTGTTCACTGCACCTAACTCAATGGTAGGCAGATAGTAGGTACACAATAAATCTTTGTTGAATGAGTAAATGAATTGAGTTAATCAATGAAGCTGCACAAATTTTTTAAAACTCATATATAATTAATATAGGTATCTAAATTGTTATTTATAAATTAGCTAATCATTCATATCTTACCCATTCCTTATAAAAATAACATTCCAGTTGCACACCCTTCTAGCTATCACTGTGCTAGAATTTCTCACTGCATTATTCATTGCATATTCCCTCTTCTCTTTGCATTTCCCTCTTCTAAGGATAGGGCAGTCCAGCCTAAAGAACAATGTGGTTTGACTCTACCTATGTACACCAAACATTCACGTTTCTATTGCCCTCCTTTACTGGGTTAGCTGCATGTGTGGTACACATACTGACAGAGTTGCCCTTGTACCTTGTTCCTATACAGAATCCAGATGATCCAGACACTGTAGATATCATCATGCAAAGTTTGGATCGAGACCATAACAAGAAAATGGATTTTACTGAATATCTTCTGATGATATTCCAGCTGGCTCAGGCTTGTAATAAAATCATTGGGAAAGATTACTGCCAAGCTTCAGGGTCAAAGCAAAAGGGTCACAGTCACCAGCACCAAGAGGAACATAGTGAAACAGAAGAGAAAAGCGATGAGCAAGAATCATCTTCTAGCCCTTCAAGGAAGGGTGCAGGAGAGAATGATTCGTATTCCAAGGACTCTAGAAGAAGCATTAAACACAGGCTTCAGTCCAGCTCCAAAAGAATTGGGCACCAAGGAGGCTTATCTAGTTTGGAGCACAGACAAAGCTCTGGGGAAGGCCATTTCAAAGATGGTAAGAAAAATAAGTATGGCTCTCATCAGCAAGAAAGGTCTGGGAGTGAAGAAGCTGGTTATACTCATTCAAGTAACTATACAGAAAGATCAAATTCAGCAAATCAGTCAAGTGGTTATGGAGTACAAGGGCATGCTTGCCACTCAGAAAATCAGTCTTTCAGTTCTGATGAACACTGCTCTGACTCAGACAAATCTTTAGGAAATAGCCAACATAAGAAGAAATCAAGCCAGCATCATGGATTCAGCTCAGGGAGCCATGGAGGACAAGACCACCGGTCAAATTCAAATGCACCCACTGATTGTGGTCATGAGTCTGGCTCCGGTCAGTCTTCTCAACAGAGACGGCATGAATCAAATGCAGGATCCCAATCAGGAAACTGTGAAGAACAAGGATATTGTTCTAGTTCAAGTGAGGTATCCAGTTATGGGTCACACTCAGGCCAGTCGTCTAGTGAAAGAAGATACGGATCCAACTCAAGAAGTCAGTCAGGCAGTTGCGAAAGACAAAAGCATGGCTCTGGATCAGGGCAATCCTCTAATTATGGGGAATATGGACCTGGATCTAATCACTCTAGTCAGAGGAACCATGAGTCTCGTTCAAAATCCAGTTTAGGTGAGTCATCAAGCTGTGGACATGGACCTGGGTTTGGACAGTCTTCTGGCTTTGGTCAACATGGGTCTACATCAGGACAGTCATCAAGCTACGGACATCACAGAAATAGCTCGGGTCAGTCTTCCAGCTATGGTCAACATGGGTCTGGCTCAAGTCAGTTTCCTAGCCACAGCCAAAATGAATCTGGCTCAAGTCAGTCCTCTAGCTATGGTCAACATGGATCAGGATCAGGCCAGTCTTCTAGCTATGGACAACATGAGTCTGAAGCAGGTCAATCCTCTGGCTATGGGCAACACAGATCAGGCTCAGATCAGTCTTCTGGCTTTGGGCAACATGGGTCTGAAGCAGGTCAATCCTCTGGCT
>PVKM010025396.1:0-19815 GCA_004027735.1 Carollia perspicillata | reverse complement strand
GAGGAACTTTACAATAAAAAAACTAAAGTATGAAGTGGCTTAAAAAAAAACTTGCCAGCTTAAGTAAGAGTAGGAACTAAACCCAGACAGTCTTATGTTAGAGAACAGTCCCTGTTCTTAATCGCTGTGCTATCCTGTCTCTCAAAAGGCAGAGGAAGGAGCAAAAGTAGAGTAACATACCCATAAACAAAGCCGAGGATCTGCAGGGAAACTGTGCAGAGGCTACAGCCGAGCGAGGAGAAAGAGTATATACTCACCAACTTCACAAACAAACTTTCTAGTGTCTAGATACCTTGAGTTTCATCACTCTAAATTTGCCAGTGGGCAGAGAAAGTAAGATAATTTTTACTGATGCATGCACACATACATATAAATATCAATAGTGATAAAGTAAAAAAGAGAGCTAGACAAATGAATGGAATGTTAGAAAACTTGGGGAAAAAATGCAGAAGAATCTGAGTGTCTAGTCAAATTGATATATGCATCCACCATGGAAACTGAAACAAAAAAGAAAGGCTGAGCATAATCAATAAAATATATTTTTTAAAAAAGCATACTCAATAAAATACTTTTTAAAAAGAAAAGCTGAAATATACATACTGACCTTTTATTTTTTTTAAGATTTTCATTATTTATTTATTTTTAGAGAGAGGGGAAGGGAAGGAGGGAGGGAGAAAAACATCAATTGGTTGCCTCTCATACACCCCTACTGGGAACCTGGCCCACAACCCAGGCATGTGCTCTGACTGGGAATCAAACCAGCGACCTTTGATTTGCAGGCTGGCACTCAATCCACTGAGCCCCATCAGTCAGGGCTACACTGATCTTCACTACAACATTTAATTGATATTATTTTAATTAAGCTTAGTCATTGCTGTGCAGATAATTCAGCACCAAAACTTGAAAATGAATGGAAAGATATAATAAAACAAGATAGAAAGGTGAAGTGGAGAGCCAGTCAAGTATATCAGTAGAGCCTTCAGCTTAGGAGAATATGCTTGACCACTGCAGACTATGACAGCCTGGGCTTTCAGAATCTCCTGGGGTACCTCCTGAAAATATAGATTCCAAGCCCCCTTCCCCACTACTGAAACAGACGTTTTACGTTATGGACTAGGGGTCTACCTCTTTAAAAAACACCCCGGATCAGTGGTTCTTAACTGGGGCAATTTTGCCTGCCAGGGGACCATCAATGCCTGGAGATAATTTTGCTTGTCACAACTAGGAGGAGAGACACTACTAACAGCTAATGCGTAGAGGCTGGGGATGTTGCTAAACATCCTATAATGCACAAGGCAGTCTCCACAACAATGTCCCACAACAAATCCAGCCCAACATGTCAAGAGTGCCAAGCTTGAAAAACCCTGCTCCAAGTATTTCTGGAGCTCACTGAAGTTTGAGAAGCACCCTCGTCAAAGCCTTAAACCAGGCTTGGAAAGGAAAGGAGCATCTGAGCAGAGATAATTTTGAGAGAATGCATAAAACTTCTGCCATCTCTAGAAAAGGAACTGAAACAATCCTCACCTATCCCCCATCTCATTCACCCCGTATTAATTCACCAACCATATTCCCTTCCTTTAGGATCTTGGCCCCAAGGTGCCCATCTGTGAAGTATCACTACAAAACACACCGACCATAGTAATCCACATTTCTAGTAAAGGAGATGAAAATCCTATCTACCCAGGAGTTGTGGCTGAATCAAACACCACCACTGTCTAACCATGTGCCGTTCACACAATACACAAGAGGAAGCAATATGTTTATAAAGCCAGAAATAGTCTCCTACCCTGACTCTTCCTAAAACTTCCCTAGTTCCTGTAGATGCAAGGTTTTTGTTGTTTTTAATCTTTAGGCACAAGTTATCTTTTTCCCTAAATTTTCTGCAATGTATACCACGCTTCCTGGAGGTAACACTAGCAGTGTGAACATTTAAGGGGATGCAGGATATTCCTCCAAATCTCAACCCTTCATTTCTCAAGCTAGTTCCTAATATGCCTCTTCATTACTGAAGACCCCAGGGATTTAGTTCACTTGCTGGTCCACATAATCCAGACTGGCCTTCTAAATTTAGTCCTGTCTGCCCTGGCTGGTTGGTGTGGCTCAGTGGATTGAGTGCCAGCCTGCGAACCAAAGGGTTGCCAGTTCAATTCCCAGTCAAGGCACATGCCTGGGTTATGGGTCAGGTCCTTGGTGGGGGGCGTGTGAGAGACAACCACACATTAATGTTTCTCTCTTTCTCTTTCTCCCTCCCTTCCCCTTTGTCCAAATATTAATAAATAAAATCTTTTTTAAAAACTGTAAAAAATATTAAAAACAAACAAATAAATAAATAATTTTAGTCTTGTCTGAATCTGTTTTTTAATTCACTTTCCAGACATAGGTGTGGGCACTGTATTGTGTTGCTATTACTCCACATGGCTCCTTGCCACCGTTTCTTTCACAGCATGGAGCACAGTTTCCCCAATCCTCCCCTACTGGCTGGCTCTAAAACAAGCAGACAACTCCTTTCCATTGAATGGATTTTTAGTGCTAGTCGCTCCAAGTCTTTTGTATCTTCCAAAAGGCGTAGGGACTGCCACATTCTTGAACCACCCGTCTGAATTCCCTCCTTTATGGAGCGCTCCAGGACAGGCCACCATCCCCTTATCCTACCACTTTTCTTTTTGTAATTCCTGGGGATGGAATTCATTACTTCTTCTTTCAAAGCACAGCCTCCCCCCCTCAGAGTGATATATAATAAATAACATGACTGAGTATCACCATATACAGTGCACTGTTCTAAGTGCTTTAAATATAGTGTACTTAATCCTTACAATACCAGATGAAAAAGTTACTATTACCCTAATTTTACAATGTGGGTTTTACTTTGCCCAAGGTAACACAGCTAGTAAGTGGTAAAGCCACTCAATCTTTCTCTCTGACAGTCCTTCTCCCTATCAGAATATCCTATTAATGCAGGTGTTGACAAGAAGAACATTCAAAATCCAGATTTAGGTAAAAGTTCTATGGAAACCCCAAACTGACACCCATAATACGAACATTCCGGCTTTATCCAAGAAACGTCATTCAACCCAGGACAGTCTGACAAGCAGCACCGCTATTTTCCAGATGGCCGGGACAGAGCCAGCCTGGTCAGCAAGTGCATAAGCCACTACAGGGCAGCACCAGTATCTTGTGTGTGCTCTGGCCAGTGCTCACTCCAGAGGAGGTGGTTAGCCTATCCCTGCAAGTAGAAGTAATTCAGGGATTTTCCCCAGACTGAGCAGCAAGTGGCAAAATGCGGAAATTCCCTATCTCTGCTCTAGGTATCAGCCACTGTCTGTACCTGCTAAAGGTGAACTAGCTTCAGAGAATTCAATCCAGTCTCATCAGAATTGACCGGGTCTGCCCACTTTCACAAACTAATAATACAGATGAAGAGGTTTAAATAAACATGACTACTTTAGGTTCCCCTTTCAAATCATTTTACACAAGAAGGAATGCACTTGCACCTTCAGGAGGAATCAACTTAAATTTGACAGGATTTCAGAAAACTCTGATTGAAAATCACATTCTTCTGACATCTCCCAGAATGAAAATCTGTTGTAAGATCCTCTTTTCAATGAGCAGCAGCCTCCTGTAAATTAATACTGTCTATCTCCTGCTCAAGCCCTGAACTTCCCCAAGCAGCACAACGTCACTCATGTGTTCTTCATTTCCTTTCCTATTGAACCATACAAGCCTCATGAATACCACCTAAGTATAAACTGAAAATTATAAAACAGACTCCCATAATCTTCTTAAAGAAAGCCCAGCCCTGGCTGGTGTGGCTCAGTGGATTGAGTGCTATCCTTCAAACCGAAAAGTCACCGGTTCAATTCCCAGGCAGGGCACATGTCTGGGTTGTGGGCCTGGTCCGCAGGTGAAGGTGTGCAAGAGGGAACTGACCGATGTACCTCTCACACATTGATGTTTCTCTCCCTCTTTCTCCTTTCCTTCCCCTCTGTCTAAAAATAGATAAAATCTTCTTTAAAATTAAAATAAAATAAAGTTACTATGTTATGGTCCTTGTTTTGAGAAACTCACTATTAAATGGAAGAAGTGCATAGTTTGATTCTTATTTTTGATTCTTATTGTTTTTTAAATTTTTTATTGCATTTCTTTCCATTACCATTTATCCACCTTAAACCCCTCGCCCTCCAGCAATCACCACTGTTGCCCATGTCCATGAGTCCTTGCTCCTTTTTGCTCCCTGATAGTTCTTTAGAAACAAACAAAACAAACATTTCTCCCCAGGATTTTTTTTATATATGCCCTCACTTCCTCAGAGCTATTGACAAGGTATTAAGCTCACCAAGCCTCTTTATTTCCACTGCCCAATGTCTCCATGTGCATATCCCACAAGCAACTCGATCTCAGCACACCAGACTCTCTCCCCTGCGCCTCCTTCCACAGCCAGCCCAACTCTTTTTTTTTTTTTTACATTTGGGGAAATCGCAGGCTCAGCACATCCAGAGTGCAATCGATAAGCCTCACCCTGGGAACACCACCTTCGTGATCATGGTATCTCCCCTACCAGGTAAGTATTCCAGCCCCAACTCTTAAAAAAATCTGCTCTACTTTGTCCAGGCCAGTGGAATTTCCATTCACCCAATCTCACAAATTAGAAAATTTATCCCACTCTCTCTCTCCAGTCACTAAGTCCTGTTGCATCTATCTCCAAATTATCCATTCCCTGATTCTTCATTCTTACTGTCACACTTCACTCAAGACTCTCAATCAATTGCAACAACTCCAATTAGTTTCACTGCCTCATTTCTCATTACTTTTAATTTTCACTTCCCTCACTCCCTAACATAAAAAGTACCTCCTGCCCTGGCCGGGTAACTCGGTTGGTTAGAGGGTCATCCCAATAGGCCAAAGTTGCAGGTTCAATCCCCAATCAGGTCACATACATACAAGAGTGTGTGAATGAGTGGAACAACAAATCAATGTTTCTCTCTCTCTGTCTCTCTCCCTCTTCCTCTCTCTCTTTCTAAAATCAATAAATAGGGAGGGGTATAATGGTGGATAGAAGGGGAAAGGACTAGTCAAAGAACATGTATGAATGACCCATGGACATGGACAACAGTGGGGAGTGGGAGCTAAGGGGCTGGGCTGGGCAGAGGAGGGCAAAGGGGGAAAAACTGGGATAACTGTTATAGAATAACAATTTTTTAAATCTAAATGAAATCCATAAATAAAAAAATTAGAAAGAAAAAAGCACCTCCTGACAACTTGCCCACTACACATCCTGACTGAGACAAAGTTCTGACACTTTAGTGTCATGTTCTTTTTCTTCCTCCCGTTTTCATTGTTTCTATGCACATACTGTTCTCTCCAACTGGAATGCCATTCCTTATCTGTGCAAGCTCCTACTCATCCTCATCACCCAATTCGAGCATCTCCCCCTTGTGAAGGTTTCTCTGACTCTCCCAGGCAATGGCTATAGTCCCTTCATTCTGTATAAATTCCTCTGTAAGGATACGTACCACACGGCACTACAATTTTCATAACTACATCTTTTTAATTTTTTTAAATATTTTATTTATTTATTTTTAGAGAGAGGGGAAGGGAAGGAGAAAGAGTGGGAGAGAAACATCAATGTGTGGTTGCCTCTCATGTGTCCCCTACTGGGGACCTGGCCTGCAACCCAGGCATGTGTGCGTACTGGGAATTGAACCAGCGACCCTTTGTTTCACTGGCCCATGCTCAATCCACTGAGCTATACCAGCCAGGGCATAACTACATCTTTTTGATGTCCTTGAGAAAAGATACTCATATTTCTAACCCCAGTGCCAGGTACATAGCAAGTGCTCAATAAATGCATATTGAATAAACAGTTCACCTTCATATATCCTGAATCAATTGATTTGGCTCTTTTCCCCAAATATTATGAATTTTTAAACTTGACTTTATGTGAAATTTCAAGTTTTTTTTTTAGCTCATTTCTTTGCATTTGAAGTAGTCCTTGATGATGCCTGAGACTCTTTGCCACAGTCCTTAACCACCACACAACTGCAACCAACCACTTTATGGGGTTTTCTGTCTCTATTGATCTTGCAGAGGCCTACCCATTCCCCTAGTTTCTTATTGTCGTCAACCTTAACTAGACTGATTTGGTGTTCAGCACAGAGGGCCTCCACCAACTTGATAAACAGGCTCATCACAGTTGGATGCAAACACACAAAGGTGGGCTTGGCCCGACACTAAGGCTTGAGCAGCTTCAGTTCCACGCCCTGGGCCATCATGGACGAGGGCGGTCTTCAGCACTTCCTGGAAAGCAGTTTTGACCTCCATCACACACCTCCAGCAGCAATGCCTTCCGCGGCCACAGTCCCCGCAGTGGGATATGCATGGAATCGAATCTTGACTGCACCCAAGCCTCTGCCTCCACGCAATTCCACAGGTCAACTCCGCGGTGGCAGGGAAAGAGCGAAATTTCAAGTTTTATAACAACTTCTTTGAGTCGTCAAGGGTTTTTTATTATCATTATACAATGTTGAAGAAGCGAATGAACTATAAAGCTTCAACGTCCAGGGAAAACACCTTAAAGGCTCCCCTATTCACTAGAAGAATGGTAAATCCACCTCTACAGTCCTAACAAGGAGGATCCACCTTTCTCTAGACTGATCTGAGAGGTCTTCACAAAGGAAGTACTGTGCACACAAATCCAACGGAAGGCACACCCAAAGAATTCCAGCTAACGTGCGCTAAAGACAGGTACACAAACCATATTTGCCCTGGTTTACATAGTCACTGAGAGTTCAGAATAGCAAAGAAACAGGTCTCACTCAACTCTAAACTTTTTCTGTAGAGAAATAACCGGGAAGGGTGTGATGATCAAGAAATATTTATTCGGGCCTGACCCAAATTTCTACTTCCCCCATTCTGCAGAGGCAGCACTCCACAGCTTCTGATAGTTCTCCTTCCCAAGGGAACTACTTTATTCCCCACACTTGCCTGGGAACAGGTTCCTTTCCCAGGTCCATACCAAGTAACCCAGAGAAAACACGGCTGCTCCATTGATTCTGTGAGAAGGGTGGGCTGAAGCCCGCCAGTCACAGACTAAAAAGAGAGGCATGATGGAGCCTTTTGGGACACCTGAAGACTCGGGGCAGGCCGGCCTTTCCCTAGTCGTTCTCAGATGTTTTCCCCCAAGCCCTCACCCCAGGGCCAGGCTGGGCTGAAGGCCACCCAGGGACCGCAACAATCTGGGAGCGGAGACAACTTTAGGGGTCAGGGTTGGCCCCCTGTTGAAATCAAAGGTCAGCGGCTAGGCTGCCGGGAGGGCCCAACAGGAACGAAGAGGGACGTGCCCGGCACCGGATGTTCCGCGGGCCTCGCCTCTAGACAAGCAAGCCTCCTCTTGCTCCGCTCCGCCGCCCCGGGCCCAGCCTCCAAGCCTCCTAGCCTCCCCGCCTCACGCAGCTTCAGCCTGCCTCACCTCCCTCCCTCTCTCTCCCCCGCCCCTCGTCACCCCAGTCGTCCCCACAGTGAGCTCAGGCCCCGCCCCCAGAGCCGCCTCTGGGCCAAGGCCTAGTACGGCAGGACCCGCAGGGGTTGGCCAGGATCGGGCCCGGCCAGGGCCGGCGCCGCTTACCGAGAGCCGGGTTCCTCCTCCACCACCCGTGCCGCTCCTGGGCGCGCTGGCTCCCGACGCCACCGACGCCGCCGCTGCTCCGGGCTTACGGCTCCACTCCCGACCTCCCCCGGCCCTTCCCCAGGCCCACGGTACCCCGCTGGGTCCTAAAACCCGCCTTTAATAGTTTTGTCCACGCCCTGAGCCCGGCTCAGACCACGACTCCCAGCAAGCATCACAAAGACAACAACTCCCGAAATGCACCGCGGAAAAGAAATTAGTAAAAGAAACCTCTATTAAGTATCTACTGGATCAAGTTGCAGTAGCAATGCTGTTAAATATGGCAGCCTGTGGACGCGGCAATTCCACTTCTACGAATACATGTATCTTCTGAGATATATATTTTCAAGCTGTTTATGACAACTTTGTAAGTGAAAGATTGGAAACAAACTCATTCGTTTAATGAGTTACTGTGTGCCTACTCAGTGCAAAGAACCGTATAAGGCTGTGTTAACTTGACAAATAACCTGAGTCTGTTTTCTCATGCAAAATGGAAGATTCAAAAAGATATGCTGGGGCTGTGGCTGGTGTAGCTCAGTGGATTGAGCACAGGCTGAGAACCAAAGGGTCACCAGTTCAACTCCCAGTCAGGGCATATGGGACCTGGTTGCAGGCCAGGTCCCTAGAGGGGGTGCCATGTGAGAGGCAACCACACATTGATGTTTCTCTTCCTCTCTTTCTCCTTCCTTTCTCCTCTCTCTAAAAATAAATAAATAAAATATTTTTTAAAAAAAGATATGCTGGGCATTGATTTCAGTGACTTTATGGAACTCCAACAGAGATACTTTGGAGCCATTGGCTTACTGGTAATGGCTCAAGCCATAAGAAGGGACAGAATGGCCTAGGAAGAAGGTTAAAAGAAAAATACGGTCAAGATAGAATTTAAACACATACATTTAAAGGATGGTGGAGGAAAAAGAACCAACAGCAAATAAAATTCTGAAGATACCATTACCTAGAAAAGAGGAAGGTAGAAGAAAAAGATGCTGTGGAAACCACAGGAGGGATTTTCAAGTAAGCAGTGGTTTGAGGAATGAATGGAAGAAAGGACAATGGAGGCAGCAAAAACTTGACTGAAAGGAAAGGGAGAAGGAGCAGTGAGAAGATGTGGATGAAAGAGTGACTTCTAAGCCAGGACAGATAGGAGTGTTTCTATGCTGAAAGCAAGAGGACAGAATGAAGCTGATGAAGTAGAAATGGATGCAGGTTCTCAGGGAATTTGTGGGGAAAGACATGGAGAGGCAGGCCTCAGGAAGAGGCACTGGACTTGGAGGGAGGAAGAATACCACATCACCTGAGAAGGCAGTTGGAGATGGAAAGGACCCCTACATATCACCTTGAATGTGTTGCTGGAGAAATTACACACAAACTCAGTGCTTCTAAAGAATGTTTTAATTTTGTGTTCTAGCAAGCTGTTAGTTTGGGTGACGAATTGTTGATAAAGTAAAGTGGTTTGGTGCACTGACTCTGGACTCATATTGCCCGTGGTTGAAAGCCCACCTCTGCCTCTACTGCTGTGTGATCTTGGTCAATTTACTTAATATCTTTCTGTGCTTTATTTTCCATATCTGTAAAAGGGGCTTGTTGTATGGAAATATTAGCTATTGTAATTATTTTCCACTAAATTGTCACCTCCATGAGGTTGAGGGTTTTTATTTTGTTCAGGGCTGTCTACTCAGAATAGGTGCTCGGTTGGTTGGAGCATCCTCCCATTCCAGGAAAGGTTCGATTCCGGTCAGGCATATGCCAGGGTTGCGAGTTCGATCACGGGTTGAGGAACCCGTGTGGGGCAATCAATCAATGTTTCTCTTTCTCTCTCTCTCTCCTTCTCCTTCCTCTCTCTCTAAAAAAGCAAGGAAAAAAGTGTCCTCGGGTGAGGATAAAAAAAAACACCAATAATTTCATGAATAAATGAGTGAATAAGCTGGGGTGAGAGTTTGCAAGGGAAAGGAAGCTTTGGGGAAAGACGCTTTCAGCGGGACCGGAATCCCCAATTCTTAAGCCAGACTCTGACCACTCCGCGGTTCCGGGTGCCTGGAGCAGAGTCCTTACATCCTTGCAGAGAGAGAGAGAGAGTCCCTAGGGATAGCGAGATCCGAGGCGCTGAGACCTGCGTGCTCCGTAGCTCTTTCCTGGCCAGGCTCCCTTGGCTCCGCCCCCAGCGAGCTTTGTCGGGCAGGCGGGGCACCAACAGGGCCTGCCCAGAGCAGGCGGGGCGGGGCGGAGCCGACTCTCGGGCCCGGCCTCAGCCCACCTCTTCACCTCGGACGGAAGTCACAGCTCCACTCTCGACCTCCTTGAGGAACCCCGGACCCGTAGCCAGCACCCGCCTCACGGGGCGGCGGGGCCTGAGCGTGCCCCGGAGCAGGCGGCACCATGAAGCGTGTGGCGACTCTGCGCCTGCTCTCGGATCTGAGCAACTTCGGCGGCGCGGCCCGGCTGCGGGAGTTTCTGGCTGCGGACCCAGCCATCGGAGTCCGCTACAGCCCAGACGGCCGCCACCTGCTGCTGCTGCGACCCCCGGGGGCGCCAGCCCCGCAGCTGCTGGTCGCAGTGCGTGGACCCGGCGAGGAGCTGGAGCGCGCCTGGCCGGTAGACCACCCCTCACCTCTAGATGCCTTCTTCCTACCATGGCCCGTGCGACCCGCGCTGGTCTTGGTGTGGGAGAGTGGCCTGGCAGAGGTATGGGGCGCGGACGTGGGGCCTGGCTGGCGACTGCTTCAGAGTACCGAGCTGTGTACGGGCGGTGCATCCCGCGTGGTTGCCGTGGCGGCGCCTCGAGGCCGCCTGGTGTGGTGCGAGGAGCGACATGCTGATGCTAAGGGCCCGCTGCAGCCGCCCTCAGCCGCTTTCAGCCACTACGTGTGCGTCAGAACCCTGGAGCCCAGCGGAGAGGCGGGCACCAATCTGGGCCGCACACACATCCTTCTGCACCACTGCCCTTCTTTCAGGCTACTGGCCTCTCGCAAGGACCTCTTCCTGGTGCCCACTGCCACCACCTGGCCTGGCGTGGACCACATTGTACTCATCTGGAGCCCAGGAAAGGGTAAGTTGATGGTGGCTGCCCCAAGTCTTCGCCTCTCCTACAGTAAGAGCCTGAATCCTGGACGAGGGGACACATGGGACTTCCGGACCCTGCTCCGAGGCCTTCCTGGGCTGCTGTCTCCTAGGCATCCATTGACTGTACATACCTGGGCCCCAACTCCCCAGGGCCTGCTATTGCTTGATTTCAGGGGCACTGTGAGCCTTGTGCAGTCCCACGGTGGTACCCGGACTGTGGGCACGCTGCAGGAAGCACCTGGAGGCCTGGCAGGGTCTGCAGCACTGGGAACATTTCATGGTACTCTGGCCTGTGTGCTGGGCTCTACACTGGAACTGTTGGACATGGGCAGTGGGCAACTGCTGGAGAGGAAGGTCCTCAGTACAGACCGAGTACATTTGCTTGAACCCCCAGCCGCTGGCACAGAAGATGAGAAGATGGAGACACGAGGGGGTCTACGTTTGCTTTCAGCCTTGGGTCTATTTCAGGTCAGGTGGGAAGCCCCACAGGGCCTTGAGCTGCCTTCAGCTGGAGACCTGGTGTTTGAGGAAGCCTGCGAGTACTACCAACGGCGGAGCCTACGCGGTGCCCAGCTCACCCCAGAGGAACTGAGACACAGCAGCATATTCCGGGCACCTCAGGCCCTGGCCTCCATCCTTCAGGGCCATGTGTCCCCATCTACACTATTGACGACATTGAGGGCCGAGCTCAGGGATTACCGGGGTTTAGAGCAACTCAAAGCCCAGCTGGTGGCTGGGGATGATGAGGAGGCTGGCTGGACTGAGCTGGCAGAGCAGGAAGTGGCACGCCTGCTGAGGACCGAGCTGATGGGAGACCAGCTGGCCCAGCTGAACACCATTTTCCAAGCCCTTCCTACAGCAGCCTGGGGTGCCATCCTCAGGGCCCTGCAGCTCCAACCAGATGGGAATGGCAGGTTGAGGTCCCAAGCTCCTCCTGATGTGTGGAAGAAGGTACTAGTGGGTACAGCAGTTGGAAAGGAACTCCCCAATGGGGTACTGCCCCTCTTTGAACTATTATGCCAGTGCCTCTGCCAGCTGGAACCACGGTGGTTGCCACCCTTTGTGGAGCTAGCACAGCAGCAGGGTGGGCCTGGCTGGGGAGCAGGGGGCCCAGGGCTCCCCCTGTATCGCCGAGCCCTGGCAATACTAGGTGAGGAGGGGACCAGGCCTGAGGCATTGGAGCTAGAGCTGCTTTTGGGCAGTGGGCGGCCCAAAGCTGTGCTCCAAGCTGTGGGGCAGCTGGTGCAAAAGGAGCAGTGGGAGCGGGCTCTAGAGGCTGGCCTGGCCCTCAGCCCCTCCAGCCCCCTTCTTCGAAGTGAGATCTTCAAACTGCTATTGGCCGAATTTGCCAGGCACCGTCGGCTTGATGCTCATCTCCCCCTCCTGTGCCGCCTGTGCCCACCAGAACTAGCTCCAGCTGAGCTCCTGCTTCTACTGCGGACACACCTCCCAGATGAGTTGAAGCCCCCCACCCCCTTCCCTGAGCCTGGAGCAGAGCCCCCTCTCACTGTGGGCTTGGTCAGAGCTCTGCTGGAGCAGGCAGGGGCTCAGGGACGGCCCACAGGCCCAGTTTTAAGCCTGTATGAAGACATCCTCTGGGACCCAGGCACTCCACCCCCAGCTCCACCTCGGGGACCTGTGACTACCCTACAGGCATCAGACCACACAGGTCCAGAGGCCTGGGCACCATCTGGACAGGGCCTCTGTGTGACTGACACAGGGTGAAAATCATTTCTATGATCAGGGAAGGGGGCCTGGTAGTTGGAGAGGGCCAGGTTGGGGCCTGTGTGTGCAATACTCCTCTCTTCTGGAGCAATGTGGAAATATATACGTATGTTAAATACTGCAGTATAGTAAATATGTTTGGTCTTTATCCTCAGGTTTTTGTCCTGGTACTGGTACTGAGCTCTCCTAAAACCCTTGGATTTTCCTAAGTGATAGGAATGTCTTTTGTTATTCATAAGGAACCCCTTTAACTCCCACATCCTCCCAAATGAGGATGTGGCCCCCAGCCTCTAGACAGGGCTGGTTACCAGAAAGAGCAAGTGATGAGAGGGTTGGAACTTTCGGGCCCCATCCCCTACCTCCTGGGAAGAGAGCTTGAACTCTAGACTAACTCCTGAACAAGGAAATCTGAGGAGCTCCCAGGTTGGACACGTCAAGGTGCTAAGAGGGTGGACAACATCCAGAGAGGGCGTGCAAGCTGCGGGCTCACAACCCCCACCCCATGCCTCGTCCTACACCTCTCCCACCTGGCTTTTCCTGAGTTGTATTCTTTGCAATAAACCTGTAAACAGAAGTAAGGTTCTTCCCAGAGTTCTGTGAGTCATTCTAGCAAATTATCAAATCAATGCATCACATGGGAATCCCCAGTTTATAGCCAGTCAATCAGAAGTACCGGTGACTTGCAGCTGGCATTTCAAAAAATATATATATCGTTTTATTTTTATTTGTTTTTTGTGTGACTGGTACTTGAAATGGGGGCAGTCTTATGGAACCAAGCCCTTAACTCCAGGCACTTAGTGTCAGAATTGAATTGACTTGCAGGACAACCACTGGTGTCCACAGAGAATCCGTGCTGGTGTCGGAAAGCACTCCAGAAATACATACTCGGCTTGTGTGTTTTTGAGCAGCTAAGGGTCGCAGGGTTGTGGGTTATAGAAGAGGTTGTCGGACCTAAATCTATTGGGACTTGGGACAAGTCCCAAGACTTGGGACAAAGGTAAGGAATGCCACTCAGCTTTGTCCTCAGCTGCTACCTATAGCTTGGATTCTTCTTCACCTCATCATGGGTATAAGGTGATCCTTTACTTTCATATGGGACTAGGGAGAGTTCTTCCTTCTCGTGGCAAAGTCGGGCAGCCTCTCAGGCTGGTCAAGGCCTGCTGTTACTCCTCAGTCTCGAGGTCCCCAGGTGGCTAAGCTGAATGGCCACATCCTGAGATGGCTCCTCGGGCTCAGTGAAGTCTAAGGACAGTACCCTGGCTTTGTCCAGGATGTGGATGGCCCTAATCCTGGCCCTAAAGCCAGGTCATCAACAACAGCAGGAGTCATGCTGCCAGCCTTTAAGCTATATCTCCTCCCAGAGGCACAGAACTAGGAACAAGTCATCCCTCCGCCTCCTCCTCAGGCCCATCCTGGTTTAGGAGGGGTCCTCTTCCTCTTCTTGAAACTGGGTCCGATCTAGCTCCTGAGTGGGAAGCTGGGGGTGGGCAAGACCACAAATCTGCTTCCTGTGCATCATCCTGAACTGCAGTGGTTTTTTTCACCTGAGGTTTGGCTTGGAGCTCCTTGGGTGCTCAGAGGAGGACTTGGACTCAATGGGTCCCTGGGTCATAGGCAAAAGAACGGGGCCAGGTTAGTGCCTGGAGTCTGTGGCTCCCAAAAGTTCCCCAGACCACCCACTAGTAGGGCCTCCAGGTGGGGAACCACCCACCCTAGCAGCCGTCAGTGGAGCAGGTGCTTTGTTGGGAACTTTCACCTGTTCTTGTCCTTGTTCATACCCCACCTCTAGTGGCGGGGAGGGGTGGTTTGGAGAGTGAACCCAAACCATGTCTAAGGACTCTGGAGAACAGCTCAGGCATGCAGACACAGGTGTCGTTGCATGACTGGGTCCTGGCGGAGTGTGAGAGAGGGCCTTCATACACATGGTGGCCTGCCTAAATTAGAGGACTCTGAATAAGTGACTGACGATCCCAAGTCTGAGGTCTTTGGTTGGTTTGATTTTAGGGCCAGGAGGTAGAGAGGGTCCCTGAACAGGATGTTGAGACCTGGGGAAATGGGAGGTCTAGGAGCTGAGGTCCTTGATCTTGGGTGCCCAGGTAAAGGGGGACTTTCTGGGGCTGAAGACTTTGAGCCCCAGATTCCAGGTCCAAGGTCCCTGGGTAGGAGTTCCCAGGGTAGGTCATAGGCCAGTGAGTAGAAGCATTTCCACAGGTATGTCTCACCTTTAGAGCTCTCTAAAGTTCATTCGGCAGTAGCCTGTGGACTAAAGGACTGCAGCAACCAACCTGCAAGGGCCAGAGGTCAGAGCTTCATCCCTTCTTCTACATGTTTGTAGCCTGTAGGAAATTGGCCCTGGTGGCCCTGGTGGGCCAGTGTCCAAACCATTCCTGCTTTCCTCCCATGCCTTGACCCAGCCCTAGGCCTGGCCCTGACCACCTGTCATTGAGATGGTTACTGTGGGTTCCCAGTTGGTATCCCTGTCTTCTCAAATCTAACCTTGCTTACTGAGAGTATTATAATGAGCAAATATGATAAAGTTCAGCACCTACGCCAATATTCAGGGTAAAGACCCAATTCTCAACAAACACCTCTCTTCATGACTAGACCTGCCTCTCTTTCCAGTCTTCTCTTCAGTCAATCTTCTTTCTCCCATTCTCTGAAAACTGTATTACACTTTGAACTACTTTGTGATTCCCTGAGCCCACTAGGTTTCTCATCCCAATGCCTTATGCTTGGCATGCTTTCCACTCTTTTCTCTGCCCGGGCTAAATCCTTTAAGATACATTCAGCCCTGGCTGGTGTAACTCAGTGGATTGAGCGCAGGCCTGCAAACCAAACCATCGCCCGTTTGATTCCTAGTCAGGGCACATGCCTGGGTTGCAGGCCATATCCCCAGTATGGGGTGTGCTAGAGGCAACCACACATGGATGTTTCACTCCCTCTCTTTCTCCCTCCCCTCCCCATCTCTCTAAAAATAAAATAAATAAAATCTTTTAAAAAAGAAATAAAAAAAAAGATACATTCAAATGCCACCTCCTCTCCTAAGACTTTGCTGTTCTTCCACAGTTCTTGGTACATACCTCTAAAACAACATTTATCAAATTATGTTATGATTGCCTACTTATTTGTCTCCCTGTTGTGTGAACAGATTCCCTGAGGGCAAAGACCATGGCTATTTGTACTTTTGTATCCTTAGCAAGTATCACAGTACCCATGTCATAGTAGGTTCAGTTACTATTGCAGATGCAGGAACTGACTGGTCCCTGTAGCCTGGAGCGAGGGGGACTAGGCTCTGGGTTTTTATGGAGTCTCTGGCTTTCTTCCCTTCTTCCCTTAGGTCAGATTCACTCACTGTTTGGTTGATCCAGAATTTGATAGAAGTAGGTCAGCTGGAACTGAAGGAAGAACCAACCTACCTTGGGCAATGGTGGGGATGAGGAAGCTGAGCCAGGACCATCTTGGGAGCTAGGCTGAAGGTGGAAGGAATGGATATAACGGCTACGACCCAGGATCCCTGATCCCCACACCAGGGGAGAAGGACTGGTAAAGCCTGGGTCAGTGACATTCTAGGGGAGGGATGGGTGGAAGGGACTAGTGGGAGTTGTGTGGTGAGGTCAAAGGACTGAGGATTGAAACTTGTCCTTAGGAAGTGTTCAGATGCAACAGAATTTGGTTCACACTGACTTGGGTAGTCTGGGAAAGAGAGGGCTCTTCAAAGAGTGGGGAAGGGGCATACCTAGACAACCCTTCCTCCCACTGCAGCTCCATAGGGAGCAACCCTGGCTGGAATGCCTGGCACCCTTATTGCCCTAGAGAGAAAGGAAGAAATATCCTCGAAGTGGCTCCCTAAGTCGCCACTTAGTCTCTTCCTAGACACAGGCTCCCCCTAGTGGTTCCTCTTGTCACTGCCAGCTCTACCCACTACCCTCAAACCTGTGCACACTTGGCCATTTCTTGACTAAGGAAAGGGGAAGACTCTGAAGGTGATAAATCAAGGTTCTCTGAGGGCAAAAGAGAAAGGGAAGGGATACAGGTAGAAGGAAAAGGACAGGGCAGAATTTAGGGGACAAAATCAGAGAGAGAAAGGATCTCTGAACATACAAGGACAACATCACGCAAAAGAAAGGGGACCTGATCTGCCTAGGAAAGCACAGTGAGATCATATTTTTTATGAATTTGAAATATAGGATTAACATGTTGGGCTTTATTCAAAGCCAGTAAAGTTTCACTTTATGGACAAAATGTGAAATAGAGATGACTCTCAAATAAATTTTTTTAATATTTTATTTATTTTTAGAGAGAGGGGAAGGAAGAAAGGGAGAGAAACATCAACCTGAGATTGTCTCTCGTGCACCCCCTACTGGGGACCTGGCCTGCAACCCAGGCATGTGCCCTGACTGGGAATCCAACCAGCAACCCTTCAGTTCACAGGCTGGCACTCGATCCACTGAGCCATACCAGCCAGGGCTCAAATAAATTTTTTTCAAGAATCACAATTTCAAGGCTAATGGGCCGTGTGGATTGTGGACTATGCTTACATTATTACTGCATGGGTCTCTGTTCCCGCTAGTAAAAAAAGTCAGGTGACGAGGGAGGCTGAATCAGACTGTGAGGTCTGGGCTGAATAACCAGTCACTCACCAGTTGTGGACACAAGTCTTAGAGTGGTTTCTCCTCTAATTCCCAGAGGAAGGGCCTAGACCTGGCTCTGAAATCTCTGTACAGAAGCAAGACAGGACAGGAACAAGAACAAACATGAGGAGAAACAGAGTCAGAGTTGAGTAAAAGGATGGAGTTGGACCAGGAGAAGAGAGAGGAGACAAACAGATGGTACTGGAGAGAGGGGCCTGGGAAAAGCAGAGAAGTTCATTCAATCTGGGGAGCAGAGGAAGCTCTCAGGTGCAAATGCTGGGTGGCAGATGGAGGAAGTAGCAGAGGCGGGGTCCCTTAGGGCCTCTCACCAGAATTATGGCCAAAGCATAGAGTGAGTGGAACAGCTGGCCTAGATCTGTTCTCCCAGAGGTTTCCATCGTCTGGGAAATAAAGGAAAAGGAAAGGAGCTGTGAGGAGCTGGGGAAAGGAGAGTAAGGGGTGGCCTTCACCAAAACTGAGGGTGGCTCACTTCATCCTGGGCCTCCCTTGGCTAGAAGTTCTGGAGGAGCAGACTGTCCTGGTCTTTCACAGATTTCAGGTCCTCAGGTCTTGGCGACCCTTCAGATTCCAAGGTGATATGCACCTGCTCAGAGTCTCTATTTAATTTGTTTGTTTTATACTGGAAAACAGTGAGGAAAGATAGGCATTGCCACCACCTCTAACAGCCCCGGGCAGGCTCTCAGCCTGGAGCCTCAGAACTGGGGACAGGATTTTCTCAGCACAGGTGGACAGATCCTTGATGCTGGGGGTAGGAAGGCTACAGCTGGGTTCTGGCAGTCACACTAGGGGAAGGGAAGGGAAGGGAAGGCTGAGGGGAGGTAAAGGGACAGAGGGGACCCAGAGATAGCCAGATCAGTGTCCTGGGCCACTGCAAGGGAACATTGACCTGAACATTACTGAGATCATTGTCCAGAAGGGAAATCAAGTGACCGCTCATCACTGACTAGATTGGCTCATTGTTCTCATAGCCGGTTTGGGGATATGGCGGGTCAGTGTAGGAAGCGGATTTATTTGGAGCCTAGAAGAGAAAGGAAGGGCACATCAGTGACCCACTTCTTTCCTCCACCACACTGGTCAGGCCTTAGTGAGTTCTCTGTGAATGTTGGGGAAAGGAGACCATCATAAAGCGGCCTTTCCTGGGTGTAAGAGAAGGGCTGCTTTAGAAGAGGAGATGGAGCTAGCTCCAGAGAAGGGAGTCAGAAAGACCGAGTGGGTAGGGCTGGCTGGATTTCCTAAACCTTTGTGGCATCTCCAATGAAAGAGATAGTTTCTCCTTGTAGAATGTACACCTTCCCAGGTAGCCCCAAAAGATCTCTCTACTGAGACCTTGCAGGGACATGTTTTCTGTTTTAATGACGAGTTTAACTGGAGCTGGGGTGGGCTCTTGACTCCATGTTTGTCCCTTTTGTGAGCCTTGTCCATCATCGACCCTTAACTCAAAGGGGGCCAGGAAGAAAACCTGTGGGCAATCCATTTACCCCCTGTGAATAGTTGGTTTTGGTTTTGTTTTAACATTTGTTTGTTTTCCTCACCTGAGGACATGCTTACTGATTTTAGAAGGAAGGGCAGGAGGGAGAGAGGGGGAGAGAGACATTGATGTGAGAGAGAAATAGCAATTGGTTGCCTCTTGCATGCTCCCCAACCAGACAGCACCTGCAACCCAGGCATGTGCCCTGACCAGGAATTGACCAGGTGGTCAGTTTACAGGATGACGCACCGACTGAGACACATCGGCCAGGAATTTTTTTGTTTGTTTGTTTTTAAATATATTTTATTGATTATGCTATTATAGTTATCCCATTTTTTTTTCTCCCTTTTATTCCCTACCACCCTGCATCCCACTCCCAGCAGAATTCCCCTCCCCCTTAATTCATGTCCACGGGCTGTACATATAAGTTCTTTGTCTTCTCCACTTCCCATACTATTCTTAACTTCCCCCTCTCTATTTTGTACCTACCATTTATGCTTCTTATTCCCTGTACCTATTTCCTCCATTCTCCCTCTTTCCCCTCCCCACTGATAACTCTCCATATGATCTCCATTTCTGTGATTCTGTTCTTGTTCTAGGTTGCTTAGTTTGTTTTTGTTTTAGATTCAGTTTTTGATAGTTGTTAGTTTGTTGTCATTTTACTGTTCATAATTCTGATCATCTTCTTTTTCTTAGGTAAGTCCCTTTAACACTTCATACAATAAGGGCTTGGTGATGATGAACTCCTTTAACTTGACCTTGTCTGGGAAGCACTTTATCTGCCCTTCCATTCTAAATGATAGCTTTGCTAGAGAGAGTAACCTTGGATGTAGGTCTTTGTCTTTCATGACTTGGAATACTTCTTTCCAGCCCCTTCTTGCCTGTATGGTGTCTTTTGAGAAATCAGTTTATAGTCTTATGGGAATTCCTTTGTAGGCAACTATGTCCTTTTCTCTTGCTGTGTTTCAGATTTTCTCCTTATCTTTAATCTTGGGGAATGGAATTGTGATGTGCCCTGGTGTGTGCTTCCTTGGGTCCAACTTCTTTGGGACTTTCTGAGCTTCCTGGACTTCCTGGAAGTCTATTTCCTTTGCCAGATTGGGGAAGTTCTCCTTTATTATTTGTTCAAAGAAGTTTTCAATTTCTTGCTCTTCCTCTTCTCCTTCTGTCACCCCTGTGATTCAGATGTTGGAACATTTAAAGTTGTCCTGGAGGTCCCTAAACCTCTCCTCATTTTTTTTTTTTGAATT
>PVKM010025395.1:0-19973 GCA_004027735.1 Carollia perspicillata | reverse complement strand
TCCACTTATAGGTGAAGATCATATTGTAGTTTTTTTCCACCACCTGGCTCATTTCACTTAGCATAGTATTCTCCAGTTCCATCCATGCTGTTATGAAGGGTAGGAGCTCCTTCTTTCTTTCTGCTGCATAGTATTCCATTGTCTAAATGAACCACAGGGTTTTTTTTTTTTATTTACTCATTTACTGATGGACACTTAGGCTGTTTCCAGCTCTTGGCTATTGTAAATTGTGCTGCTATGAACATGGTGGTGCATAGGTTCTTTTGGATTGGTGTTTCAGGGTTCTTAGGTATAATCCCAGCATTGGGATTAAAAAAGGCAGTTCCATTTTTAGTTTTTTGAGGAAATTCCATATTGTTTTCCACAGTGGCTGCACCAGTCTGCATTCCCACCAACAGTGCACTAGGGCTCTCTTTTCTCCACAACCTCACCAACACTTGTTTGTTGGTAAGGTATTATTTAAAAATTATCAGATAATAATATTCATGACTATATTAACACTACCATGAAGTTAAATTCATTAATAAATAATCAGTAAAATTACTTTGGTATAAAAATTAATTGTTTCTTAAATCTATTGTTTTTAAATAAAAGAAAATACATTTCAAAAAGAAGTAGAGAGAATATTTATGGAATGTGAAAATTATTTTAATATCACCATTAACAACAATATGCATATTTTTAAAACCCTACTGATATTAACTAGACACTAACAATTAATTCTTTAAATGATTTGCCTCTCATAAGTGATATATACACTTACAGACACACACATACACACACACTCCTGTGTGTGTATGCACCATATTTTATACTCTGACTATTGGGGAAACATTACATATATTCAGAATAAACTTCTAGGCGGAAGTATCTTTAGAAATACAAAACACTATTTATATCAAATTCAAACATTTATGGAACATTCAGATGTTTAACTTTATACTAGTTTCTGTAGAAGATATAATGGAACACTAAGCAGCAGAAAGAAAGAAGGAGCCCCTACCCTTCTCGACAGCATGGATGGAACTGGGGAGCATTATGCTGAGTGAAGTAAGTCAGGGGGTGAAAGACAAATGCCATATGATCTCACCTTTAAGTGGAACCTAAGCAACAAAACAAACAAGCAAGCAAAATATGACCAGAGATATTGAAATAAAGAACAAATTCACAGTGACCAGAGAGGAGAGGGGAGCAAGATAACAGGGGAAAGAAGGGAAAGGGTCATCAAGGAACATGAATGAAGGACCCATGGACAAAGCCAAAGGGGGAGGGGATTGAGGGTGGGAGGTGGGGTTGGATGGGGTGGGGGAAAAGGGTGATGGAAAAATGGAGACAATTGTATTCATACAACAATAAAAAACGATAAAAAAAGAATATATAAATGAATTCTCCAAGAATCTGTTTGATGCAGGATTTGTTTTACCTCAACGATAGTAAAACAATGTGTATCGATGTGGACATAACTAGTAGGACTTATTATTTCATTGAGGCCGTAACTGGTCAAACAGACAAAGAGACTTTTCAGTTCTTACAAGAAAGTTAAGTGGAGAGACAAAGGGAGGTTCTGGGTCATATTTAAGATTGACGTAGTTATACAAAACAAATAAATTTTATTATTCTAGAAAAGGCTGGGTCGAAGCTTAGAGACACAAGGAAAAAACAACTAAACTGAACTGTTACATGTTATTTGTATCTCAGTCAGTATAAAACATAACCATCCAGTGAAATTTTAATTGAGCTTGCTGTTACTCAAATATACAATGACACCGATGAAAAGAAGAGCTGTGTCTCACCGGAAAACCTCACTCAAGATTCTGGTTACACGGCATATAGAAAAATGATTCAATGCAGAAAGCGTTCATTTCAAGAGAGAACTTTTAATTGTTCCCTATTAACTTCAATATGCCCTTATTTATTTGATAAAATAATGAAACATTTTTTTAAAGTTTTACAGTAGCCCTGTTGGTGCACTGGCCCTCAGCCCTTTGATCGTCCTCATGACTGTCACCATCTGGTCAGCTGGGAGCTGCCCACGGGTGTCGGGGTTTGCAAGGTCCTGCATGGAATCCACTCACTCCCTCCTCCTGGGGCTCCTCCTGCTGCTGCCCAGGAGCTCCCTCTATCCCCGGAGCATACACCCCAAGCGGCTGACAGGCTGAGTGTGGTCCAGAGGTTGGCAGTCTGGGAATTTTTTGCCCCACTTAAACCTGTGCAGCCAAATAACAGCAAGGTCCCAAAAGCTCCAGATGCAAAAGATGGCAGCAAAACCTCCTCAAAGGACAGTTTGTGGGTCAGGCCATGGTTCCCAGGGCTGGAAGCCATTCAGTGGGCTGGAGGTGCAAGAGGTTCTCTGGCAGCTTTCCAAAGGTGTCTCCTCCACTCTGGCGCAGGGGTAGTCATTGATGGGAAACCTGAGCGGGTCACACATGCCTATGCTGGGGGCAGGGGTGGGGTATGCTGGGGGCACAAGCTGGGCTCCCACTAGGTTGAATGCAAGGCTGCTGAACCCCGGGCCAACTCGCAGGTAGCTCACCAAGCCCGGGAGGGTCAGCCTGAGGCTGATGCTGTGCGGGGTCCCAATGGACTGGCTCCCACAGGACCAGCGTTCAGGGCAGCAACACTGGGCCTGTGCAGCCCTCTTCCTGGGCTGCTAGTGGCCCCAGGGACACCTGAGCTCAACCCTGACAATGGCCCTAGGGATGTCCAATAAGGCCACCCTCTGTCCCATGTCCAGCTTTGTTCCTGCTGCCCATGGGCCCATCGCAGGGATCCGCAGTCCCTGAAACATTCAGGAGGGTCCCTCAGTGCCACATTCATTATCTTTTAAACTAAATAACTGGCAATTAAAGTAGTCTTTTGATTGCTTCAAAACCATACTCAATGCAAGACATATGTGAATCACTAAATAAAGTTTAGATGTACTAATTTGATCTAATTTATTTTCCACTCAACACCCTAAACCCTCAATTCCAAACACAAGTACATTTAGGTGACAATATATTTTTCTTTAGGATTTTATGGGAGATAACATGAATAAGAAAATTCAAAAATATTTTCTGTATTATATTTATACTTCACACGGGATTGTAGTTTGGTAAGTTTGTTATGAAAAGTTTCAATTTCCAAGGTTTTTTCATGTAATTTGTATAAAGTGTGGGGTTTTGTTTGGCTCTGCAAGTACCCAGAATGTTACGAGAAACATAGAAGTATTCAGTACATATTTCAAAGAAAAATTTAGGTAAGCATTTTAGAAAGACACATATTATAAAATAGGTTTAAATTAAAGAAAAAAATATGAGAATCAAAGTAATTAGCTCAAAAACAAGTGCCATGCTTCCGCATTTATACTTCAATAGTTAAACTGTAATAACGAATACTATGGACTTGTCTATCTAAGGAGAGCTAGGCAATGCTGGCCTCAATACATAATTTATGGATATGATGCAGTACCGACAACCCATGAAGTCACGCCTGAAGGTTGTAAATGGCTTCACTGGAGCTCTATGATATTGTATTCCTGAAGAAGTATAAGCGCGCACCTTCAGAGAGATTGTTCGAGGGGTCCATCGGAGCAAAGGCCCTTAGTAATGGGAACACTACTCGGATCAGAATTTGAAATACTAAAAACTATTTGCAGTCCTATCATCCAGGGTGAACTGTATAAGGAAGGGAAGGAGCAAATGCTCAAACTTCTATAGATATTTAAAAAGTAAGTCAGCAACATGGCATTATTGGACTCTGTGACTAATGTGTATACTGTCTTTAAAAAGCATTATCTAAGTCTGTGATCCTGTCAAATTCCTCAGTTACTGGATAATAAAAAATATATATAAATTTAAAAATATATCAGCACATCTGTGACAACAAATACCCTGACTGAAATTTCCTATGATTTTTATTTTGCTTTTCAAGTGTTCTGAAATTTTAATGTGGTTTGAAGAATACAAGTTATCTGAAGAGTCACAAAATACGAAATGTTCAAAATGGCAATTTAGATTTTTTCAGGGACCTGTTAATTTTATCCCATGTGGGTAAAGAATGAGGCGATATAGTTAATGTTATTATATTTGCTATTTACTATATTCTATAAGGGTTTGCATTCAGCATACAAAAACAACAACCCTGGCACAAGACTGGCAAAAGGGCCTGAAATTCAATTTTCTCCAGTAAAATCATCTTATAATGACTGGCAAGAATTAAATATTCCTGCAAATAAAAGATCTGAGTAGGACAAAATTTTAAACTATATAAACCTACTCATCATCCAGGCTTTAACTGATTAAAGAAGGATAAAATTAACACAGAAAAATGGTAAAATATCATTTAAAAATTAAAGTTTAAAAACTTATACAAGTGGCATGACACCAGAAATGATGACTTTCAACATAGTTTTAAAAATCACATGAAATGTCATTTATTATGAATATATATTCTTATAAAATGCTTTCTTTTTATTAAACGATTAGATTAAACTTTGTGGAATAAATTCACCCCTATGCTTGTTATTCATAACAAATATTCTGATGAGAAGTTTTCTAGTTTTCACATGTGTGCTCATTCTATACCATAATAATTAATTCCTATGACTGGGGAATTGTACAGCTTTGCTCTCAAAATCACTGGCACTGTTTTTCAAAGAAAAGTATCTCTTGCAATCATGGCATCTGCTTGGGAATGAGACAATATACATACAACCCCTTAAAGTTATCAGACCTTACTATGATATATATATATATCATATATCAAAAAAATATATATATATATTACTGAAAGAATTAAATCGTATGCTTGGAGGGTGGGGGAAATGTACCTAATTGTAGTATTGAGAGCCCATTCTAAAATGCAGTGGGAAGTTAAGCTAGAAAAGAAGATAAATAAGTAGTCTGTAGTCTCACAAAAAAAGATTAGCCTTGCACTAATAAGAATGAGAGAATTAATGAAGCTCTGCTAACTTCTAACTATGCTTCTCTCTTTAGGTTTTGTGAACCCAAATCATTCTTGTTCCCCTAAGTGGATGTTGCTAAACGCGGTGGTTTGAGGGGCAGCCTACAGAGTTTCCTGCTGGTGCTCTGAAATGAAACTGGCACACATCAGCCAGGTTGTACGTGTTAAGTGTGAATACATAATACCAGATTGTCTTTGAAAACCAATAGTAGCTTTCATAAGGGATCGTTTCTATCTTTTTAAAAACTGATTCCATACATCCTGAACCTCAGCTATTGGGTTGTCCTCTGGTTAAAAAAGCTCTAATTTATTCTTTTTCATTAACTGTAGCTGAGCTGTGGTTGGCACCAGATAATCTAGGTTGAATATTGCAAAGTATATCAAATATATGAGTTAATAAATACTTGTAAAATTACTAGTGAGTGTCATGGTTCTTCTCTTTCCACTATATCTGTCAATTTTTTTCTGGCTCAATTTTTTACCAATTTCTGAAATAATGCCTCAAGCTTATCACCTTCACCACCGTTTAAATTCCAAATTTCGTCACCTCTCATAAAATCTATTGTAACAGCCTCTATATAGAATTGTTGTCTGGACTGTTTAAAAAATATAAAGAGAACTCTGTTGCTCCCTACATAAAAATGTGTGATGACTTACCATTGCCTCTAAGATAAAGTCTAAATATCACCAGCATAACATATCAGCCTTTCGTAATCTCGTCTCAACAATTTTTCATTTGATTTGTAATCATCCCAATACATGATATCTTTGATCCAATCACACAGAATGGCGTCAATCCTGCCAAGAACACACTATATTACCGTGAAACACCATTCAGTACAGTGGTGAAGAGCATAAATATCGAAGCCAGATGCCCTAAGTCGCACATACATAATCTTACCACAATAGCTGGCACACGGTTACCTTTTGTGTAATAATATGGAAGCTACTCCTCTACGGATGCAGTCTCTTCTCCCTGCATCTGCGTAGCCTGCCTTCCCCTGCTTGCAGACATGCATTTTCATACCTGCAATACTTAGCTCGAATGCAACCTCATCTCACAGGGTTTCTCCTCCCTCCCCAGTTGTACCCTGCAATAATTACTGCATCTTTATTACAGCCTCTTATCACCCAGGAGCATTTTGGCCTGTTTACGGTCTTTCTCTACCACTGACAATTTGATTTATTGTACTGAAGAGGCCAATTTGTTATTTTAGTAATCCTGGTACTTAGCATATTGCCTGGCCCATAGGAGAATTTTCAATAAATGTTTGTTTAGACTAAGGTAAAACAATGCAAAAATTAAATCGCATTACTTAAAATAACAATATTGGACAAAAAACTTAGCTCCAGAATATATCTAAGGAATATTTTCATATAATGTTAGGGTATACTGATTGCATTTTTCTCATACAGTGCTATTACTGTATAAATTGTATTAATATATTTAGCATATACCTGTCCTTCATAATAATGTATGTATATATAAATAATATATATAATAAAATATATTATATATAAATAAAATACATTATATGTTATATATAAATTATATATTATATATTATAAATTATATATAAATCATGTGGGTATATATATACATATACAAAATACTTATCTGACTGACCTTTAAACATCCACAGTGACAAATGACTTATAGATATGAATTGTTTGTCATCCTCTTTAAAGTAATAAAACTTCTAACAGTATCCATAATTTAGAATGAGTCATATTCAGTAGGAGTCCACTGTCCTCCATTATCCTCCTTGAAGTCTGATTTTTCTAGCATTCCTCTTGGTACCCATCATCTTGCTATTCTTTCTCCAATGTTTTTCCTTTTCCTTCCTGCTATTTAACTTCATTTTTTTTAGTTTTAGTTATTTATTCTTAGAGGGGAAGGGAGGAGAAAGAGAGGGAGAGAAACATTGGTGGGCTGCCCCTCCCACTCTTCCTGACTAGGGAACCGGCCTGCAACCCAGGCATGTGCCCTGTCTGGGAAACAAACCAAACCGGTGACCTTTTGCCTTGCAGGCTGGCGCTCAATCCACCGAGCCACAGCAGCTAGGGCTCAACAATAAGTGACTATTATATTTCTGTCATGCAGCAGGCATGGTGCTAATTCCTGACATAAACATACTTAAGACCTGAACTAACTTTTAAAACTTCACAGTTTAATATGGTAATATAATACTTAATATCACACCCAAATTTGATTAGTGTTATATTCAATGTTGCATAATATTTTAATAGCATTTGTAGGAACTAAATAACTTCTCCTGAAGAAGTTATGGAAAGGCAGACTACCAAGGAGCATGCAACCTGGAAAAAGAAAAACACTGAATAGGGAGGTAGAATGTGTCACTTCAAAATTCTTTAACCTATTTGAAGATGTTTGCATTAATTTCTACCCACTGGGACCAACTTTTCTGGTAGTTAATCATATAATTTGATCTGTGCCAACAGATTAACTGATTAGGCACTACTTTGTCATGTGCCCTTTAAAAGGCTTTTTTCAAGAACAGTATCTTGACAGCAAGGAAAAACTTTGATAGGTCATTCAAACTGTATTGTGGGCAAATCTCAGAGCACAGAGCCATATATATATTTGCACTAATATACATATATATTAATATAATACATCTGTATGAAATGGTGTTTCCAAGCAGTAAGTATGAGACCATTTTAAAACTTACATCAAAATAAATAAAGGAAATTTAAATTCCACAAAATCTCTGTAACCTATTTTCACTCATAATCAAAGTATATATATTTCTGTTACAAAATACTTCAAAAATTCTATCTAAAAAGTTACATTATGATGACAATAATATCAAGTAAGAGTTGTGGCTACTATTCTTCATACTAATTGTAGGATGCTAAAGAATATTAATACCACTAAATAGTAAAGAATACTAAACACCAAAAAGTGCTAATAACTAATAAATTACTAACACAATTACAATTATAATTATATTACTAATTATTCATACTTAAATACTTATAATACTAAGCCTAGTACACATAGATTCGTCATGCAGCATGTCACCACTGTCATATTGTACAAGTGGGAGGGGAGAGAAGGAGAAAGACAGCCACAGCTGGAGGGAAGGTTCTAAGCGATTCAGAGGCTCTTGGAGCAGGACAGCAAATAAAAAAACAGCTGATTAAATGAGCACACATTTTAATAATTTGTCTTGTGAAGTCTGATGTACATTTTAATAATTGCCCTTAATGATTCTTCATGAATAAATTATTAATTCTCTGGACTAAGAATACCATTGCACACTTGCTAAGAAACTTTCCTTCAAATGAAAATATATGTATAAAAGGACTTAAACCTTTTGTATCATTACTTTTGTAAAAATCTTAGTGTTTAATCTTGTTACAATTAATATTTGGTTTGTTAGAACATTTCCATATCACAAATCATAACATTCAGTTTCATAGGTGCACATAATGTACACAGAAAAATGTTGTCAATGAAGTATTTTGCAGTAAGGTTATAATAAAATTTTATGTGTACTAATATATGACTCTTCATGGAAGTCTCAGCAAATGTCAGCTAAAAAAAAGACTTTTCTTTTCAACCTCTCTTGAGAACATTAATTGTTTGAAAATCTAGACTTTGTTAAGATGTCCTGAGTTAGGCGTGTAAAAATCTCCCCAGTCTGTAGAGAAAATACATTCTCAAGTGATCAGAGAAAAACTATTTATTTTTCTATTACTACTTAGTTAAAAGTAAGTTCAGTCATGCTAGAACATGTATATATTAATCATCAGGTCAACATACTTAAATCTAATATGTAATGGCAATTACCAAACCCAGTTACAAATAATTGCTATGTATTTATTTTCTATAGTATTCCCATTATAAATGTACTTTTCTTGTTAGTGATACATCTTTTTATAATCTGGTATACTGATTCACTAAACTTTACTGATTTTCCTGATGAACTTATGTGGAGGAATATTAGATCTACCTTCATCATGGACTTACAAGGTGGAAAATATTCCTTGATTAGTTAATGAAAAGAAGTATACAATTTTTAAGTGATATACTCAAATATATTAATCTATTTATGGTTGTGCTATAAAAAAGAACTATCACAAGGTGAAATCTTAACTGACCTCCTAATGATATTCCGTTAAGGTGATGATGTAGTGAAAATGATTCCTTACAGAAGTAGAAATGACAGAGCAAATTCTTGTGATTGTAGTTGGAATCCCACGGGTAAGCCAAGCCTTTCTTTTTCAATATAACGGCTTTTAGATCTCTCTTCCATTCTCCAGGATCATGGACTCTGAGAAGTAGAAGAACCCTGAGAACACTAACCACAGTCGCCATTGCTGACACATCAGTGACCTCAGAAACATGTTAGACACGTGGTCATCTACTTTTCTAAGAGCTTGTGGCGAGGTCACTAGCCACTTGCAGTTTCCAGTAATTCTTTTATAAACTTTTATATTTACTGAGTGAGGTGCCAACGTAAACTCCTCTGTCATTTCTCTCCATCATAAAAAAAAGTAAAAATGTAGAAAAGAAAAGATTTCCAAAAATTCATTCCTAACAGATTTCAACTATTTTGCTATCAGCCTGTAATTCCTTTTTGTTGAGCCAATGAGAACTCTATAAAAAATAAATAAGATAAAAATAAGACTAAATCATTAAGGTCCAGTTTCATTTTTTAGTTTTGTCTTCAATTTATTCTTTTTCTAACTCATCTATTCTTGACCAACATTTATACTTCTTACTTCCAGAGTCTTGGTAATTTTTAAATGAAGGCATAATGTTTGCTTATGTAGTTGCTTAAAACTAGGTATTCAAATAGTGAATTTTAAATGACTAGGTGAGGGTGGCAATTATTCCTGTGAACTAGGTATAATTTAGAATTGGGCCATGCATCATCTCTGTGTTTCTGCTCTGCCTCACATTGTATCTGCACGATCCCTTTAATGACAAGCTCTCCTCTCCAGAGTGAGGCTTTAGGGTGGTACATAATCCTTTTTTATATAAGAAAAAAAAATTGACTTTTGCTACCTGGCAATTCCATGGCCTGCCATGTAGGCGCACCGAGAATCTTCTTTAGTAGGTTAATCAGGTTAACCATCCTCCATTCTGTAGATGACACATTGGCTTTTCACTTGAAATCAAAGTTCAGCTATTTCCTTGTGGTCTCAGAATGATATGACATATATGATGTGAAAATATAAGTCACTCGTTTCATTGAAAAAATAGTTTAACCCCCAAGTATGTCAAATTGCTTAAATATTGGTTTGCACAAACGGTTTTCAAAGACCACATAACATTTATTATTTGTCCTATGAAATATCCACTCTTTAAACAATGGCATGCATCATCAAGCATAATATACAAATGAAAAATAAATAAAATATATTTAATGTAAGGAATATGCAGGTCACATCTCTTCCAAAGCAGGCATATCTGCATTTCTTTGGTTGTTAGTTATTAATATTTCATTAATTTTCAAGCTATTCAAATTCCCCTTGAGATATCATTAAAAAAATACCATCAAATCAGCAAGATCATAGTCAAAGTAGCCAAACTACAGAACCCATTTAATTACCCGGAAATGTTAAGAGTGCTGAGCTCTTGTTTTAATTTGAAGATCTGAATAATCCTGTGCTCTTATGATTACAAAGGGCTTTGGCTTTCTCTGTTTTGTTGGTAGTTTTACTTATTTCTCATACCTTTCTCACGTCAGTGGATTCCTTTAGTTGCCCTTTTAAAATAATAATGAGTAAATTTTAAGGAAAATAAATGAGCACACATACTTCTGAAAAAAAAAAAAGAACCCTTTTTATTTGAGAATTTTACCAGAATACCTAGTGCGTTAAAATGGATTATTTCCAGTTAATAGATATTTTTCTCACCAACATGTTGTTGTTTGGATAAATCTCACAGTTGGTGTGCTCAGTGAAAGAAACCAGTCATAAAACTGTGATTGCATTTATTTGATGTTCAAGAACAGTCAGTATGTTTCCAGGCTGACAGAAATTAAATAGTGGGCACAACAAGGGCAGGAATTACCTGAAAAGAGGATGAGGGAACTTTCTGGAGGTAGTGAAAATACTTTGCACCTACGTATATAAGATTTATCTACTCATGTAAAAATATTCTCTTACACCTAAGATATTGCTGCACTTTCCTCCATAAAAGTTCTAACTCAGCTTTTAAAATGTTTTTCCCCCTATGGTGTCAACAATAAATATTGAAGTTTAAGTGTAAATAAATTCAATAAACTTTATATCCATTTCCAACTTTCTGATTTTACTATTCCACTTCAAAACCTGTTTATTGAAAAGCCTACTGAGGCAAAGGTTCATAATTGTTCTCCCTTAACTATGAAAGCTGGGATTTTTACATTTGTTAACCTCTCTTTAGCTAAAGGTAAGACCTTTTTGTTTACATAAAATTCAAATATCTTTTAAATATTAAGACTTTAAATGCACTTTCCATTAGTGACAGTAATGAATTAAAACTCCTACTCTCATTCTAACCATTTTTCACTGCTCTGGAGGTTTTAACATATTTTTAAAAAGCAAAAGGAAGTCATGACATAAAAATTGAAAAATAATTATTTCAGTTATAGATGATATCACAGAAAATATAGTATCAATTAATAAAACTAATAAAATATATTTGATTTCAGCATGGTGGTGAAATTCACAAAATATGCAGAAATCAAAAGTTCATGTGTTTTATCAAAAATCCAATTAAAAATATTAATGCTATATGGAGATTTAACATTTTTAGGTAAAGTAGCAAATTAGTGTGGAAATAATGAATAATCTAATAAATGAAGCCAAGAAAATTAGTTATTCATTTTAGGAAAAAGCCCATATATTGTAGCATCACACAAATTAACACAAGATAAACTTAAAAGTTGAAATATTAAAAATTGTAGTAGAAGAAGATCTAGGACAATTCTACAATTTTTGAATTGAGAAAGTCTTTTAATGTGTGCAAATAATAACGAGAATAAACTAATATTCACCGAGTGCTTAATTATTACAGGCATTCTCTCAAGTGCTGTGACATCAGCTATGTGTGAGCCCTAGCTGTCTGTGGGAAAGGAACTGTTCTGTGGAAGCACAGACCTCGGCACAGAGAGATTTGGTCACAGACAAGGCTGGGGCTGACCCCCTCACCCCAAGGCACGTGGTTCAAGAATCTGCACTCATCCACATTTATCACTCTCAGAAAGTCACTCATGAAATGAGTGACAAAAATGACTACTTAAAACCACAAATTTCTGTATGAAAAAAAGAATAGAAAGTTAAATTCCATCAAGAAAAAAATATTTGCAACATTTATGGTAGAAAATTAACCTTAAGGAGTTCTTATAATTCAATAGAGATGATGAAAAATACTCTGTAAAACAGGCAAAAACATAAAAAAGTGGTTTTCAGTAAAATCAATATAAATAAACAATAACCAATAAAATCATGTTTACTTGATAATCAAGTACTCCCCAGATTAAGCATATTAATATATGCAAATTTTCATCTATTATACTGATGTGTGTTCCAATGGTTGTTATCGTCATTTGGCCAGGATGTGCCAACATAGGCACTCCCTCCCCTGTGCTGTGTTAGAAGGGCTACTTTATAAAAGGTTTTGAAAGGCAATATAAGATATGTAGCCATGGTTAAATTGTGCATTAACCTGTATGTGGTTAATATGTCCCTTTAATAATTTAGTCTAATAAATAGAAAATGTAGTTGATAACTGAACTTTGCAGTAGTCATGTTTGTAAAAGTGAAAAATTAGAAACTATTTAAATGAGACTGGTTCATCAAATTACAGTCTATTTCCACATTCAAATGACATTTAATCATATAAAAGAGGGAATATATAAACATATAACCCTAATATGTGAAGATGTCTGTCCATGGTAAATTAATAACACAATTTTTTGTTACAGAGTGCAATGTGTTGTAACATTCTATCTATGTTAGTATGCAAGTTTTATGTGTACTTTATAAAGTCAGGAATACATCACAAGAAAATTGTGTCTCTGATTGGCTCAGAATGGGATGGGATGGTCGGGGATGGGATGAGAGTGGGAAGAAAGATCAAAGAGAAGAGTTATATTTCTGCTTACAATATTGATTTATATTAACGTACTTATGCATATTACAAAAGATAGTACAGATATTTTCATCGTGGGACAAAAAAGGAAACCTTTGCATTCCATGAACCTCTTTCTTCTTTCTGGATCAAGACTTAATTCTCATACCCAAGACAGTTTTCTTCTCTTCCTAGAATGTCCACTCCTGTTAATAAATCTCCCTGTCAATATTCTTTAATGGTAGGTTTTCCTCAATGCTACTTACATCTTGGAACTTTCTGTACTACATTTTCTCTTCTGTTTTTCCATTAAAAAAAACAACTTAGGGAATTTGCCACAACATGTTATGTATAATAGTGTAGGATCTGTATATGCCCATCTTCTCTAGGAAACTGTAGGCAACTCAGAGCCAGTGTATTCTAGGTTTGTTTTTGATCCTTTTACCAGGTCCAGCCCTTAAGAATACACAGTAGATGCCCCAAAAATGTTCACTGAGTTGCTTAAATACTTGCATATTTAATTAAATATATATACCTTTAAAAGTGTGGTGATTGCTGGGGGTGGGAGGAGGGTATACGGGAATAAATGGGAATGGAAAAATACAATGAAGATTAAATAAAAGATACAATAAAAGAAGAAAAAATGATAATGAATGTGACTGTTTTGTCAATTACTGAAATGTTATTTATCTGGAGGGAGGTTTACTCTCACTTCTTTGAAAAACGGATATTAAAATTACTCACATAAAAACAGGAGGTACAGCAATGCTCTTAATATTTAAACAATTTTAAGACAGATGATGCCCTAGAGAAACATGTTCAGTGTTAATGCAGATGCATCATTATCATTATTAAAATTGTATTGTTAGTAAAATTCTTGTCATGCTAAGAAGGTAGAGAATTTGAAGTCCTTAAAAGGTAGTCTCATGACTCCAGGTATCTGCTTATAATTGCTACACTAAGGCAACAGTTCTAACAACTGAAAAGACTGGAAGAAAACTGTGAATCAACATGAAGTCAATCGTTGTGCAATTTATCTTCATTTCACTTAAAGCACATTTGTTGCCCACTACTTTATCTCTGTGTTCATTTCTAATACCAGCTGATCTCCCCTTTCTTCCCTCTACCTGCAAAAAACACTTTCTTTAAAACCTGGAATTTTGGGGGATATAATTGCCTTGTACCTTCTATGCGCTATGGAAAATATCAATATGTTGCAATCACTTAACAAATGATAATTCAGCCAATGTAGATAATTCTGTGGATGGGGAATTTATTCTCTAGTAAAGTCTACCATTCAAATTTTCTATAGCATTAAATAGAGGGAATTAGTTTGAAATGAAAACTAAAATATGTCTCCATATAGTTTCTACCTACTGGCCCTAAATTCTGCCTCTGAAACAGCAAAAGGTAAACATGTCTGCGTTTCAATATTAGACATAATTCTATTTCTAGTTTCTCAAGTTCCTTTCACTCTATCTTTATATGAAGCACTTGTACCCAATAACTGCAACTCTAGATATCTGATCCCTGCAGCCTTCGTATTCATCGCTTACGCCCTCATATCTATCCTGTTTTAGCTTACGTCCAAGACCCTAAGATGGTGTTATTACCCCTACTTATCAGTTCCCTTTATTTTCTCTCTAGTGTCAATATTGTAAGAGCTACTCTACACTCTGAAACCTGGAACGTTTTATCTTCAAAATGTAGGATTCCCAAATACCTTTCCTGAAAACCTGTGAAAGTGCCCTGAGAATCTATGTTCTGCTTTGAGTCCGTCATGCTATGTGACATTTCCTGATTTTTGCTCTCTTGTCCAACCTGTTTCTGAACCTTAAATCTAGATTGTAAACAAATAACTTTCTTCTAAAAGGTCATCTTGCTCCCGGGGAATCCTCAGACACTAGTAATGTCTATCTAACCAAAATTTTCTAAGTTTGTCAATTTTCAATGTACATAATATTTGCAGGATTTTGTTATTCTACCTGTCACACCTGCTTGTCCATAGCATGGAGTTTAATCATGCCATATTCATAATTCATTGAGATAAGAGTCCGCATTCTTGATCGCATTTCACCAACCCAGTCTTTCCACCAACAGTTAATATCTACATGTCTCCTAGTGAAGACTGTAATTTTCCAGTTAGGTTAAGCTGAAAAAACCATAGCACTATATCTCATCTTTTTCTGCTATGTAAGGCAGACTCTGAGAAAAAAATTAAACAAAATCATAATAAAATTAGAATAACAATAATAATGTTAGTTTATTAGTTGTTTTATTCTGGAAAATAAAAAAGATAATAGTGCTATCCTATTTATCTGTTTATTCTGAGGCATAAAAATATTTTATCTCTATAAATAAATAAGGAAAATATGAATTCTACTTAAAATATATCAATGTAGATAATGCATTGAATATGTATATTAAAATATATCTACTTCTGTTTTATTAATCTTTTAAAAGTGATGGCTATTTATGAATCTTTTAAAAGCTATATGTACAGCTTTTTTAACCAAGAGATATTTAAAATAAAAATGCTTTCAAAGGTAATGAGGCCTTAAACATGTCTTCAATTTCAATCTGGCTGAAACCTTCCAAGGAAGCTCTACCACAAATTATAATTTGTTACCACAAATAAAAGAAAAATTAAACGCATGTATTATACCAGAAAGAGGCCAAAAGGTTAACATTTTCTCTCCCAGGCCTGAAAGAAAATCAATAAATGATTCTCTAAAGCTTTTCCCAGTAAAGCTGAATCTTTAGTGATTGTGAAGAAAATCTGTTGTGAAATTGCACCTATTAGAGAAAACAGATGGGACAAACAATAAGGAAAGATTTCTAGAGAAAATAGAGAAACAACCATGTGAGTTTCATCATCTTCAGTCAACGTCACACAGGATACAACATTAGTTCAAAATGGTTCTTGATGAAATACATTTTTTAAGGTTCAGATCGGTACTTTAATATTGAAATTTATCTTTCAGTATTTTAGAGAAAGGTAAGTTAGAGAACAAATCAAGTAGCATTTTGAAGAATCAAATTATGGGAGAAATTAAATGCACTTAATAAAATTTATGTAAATTGATTTTTTTCTACTTCAAATTATATAAAGTATAGAAGACAAATAGGTAAAAACATGATTCTAGTTTTATCGCGAAGGGCGACAAATTCTTTTTTAGATTGTGTCTTACTGGGCCTTTGCACTCTCCATTCCCTTAGCCTAGAATCTACTCCCAGGTATATGTATAACCCCTTCCCGCTCCAGGTGTTAATCCAAACACACCCTTTTAATCACACTTTCCTTGTCTGTCCCATCTGAAGTTGCAAACCCCACCCAAACAGTTCCTATCCCTTCCTTTACATTTTCTTAGCTATGACATCTACCTTCCCACTAAAATACTCTACAAGAGCAGGATTATTTTTTTACTTTTGTTTACTACTATATTCTCAGCAATAGGAATAATGTACATCCCATAGAAAGCCCTCAATAAGCATTTGTTGAAATAAAAACAAATGAGGAAGAAAACCTAGAAACTATGCATAGGGTAAGCCTATAATTTTAACTGGAAATTCAAAAAAGTTCCGAAAAAAATAAATATACTGTTGGGAACCGCTCTGCCTGGTTTCAGAAGTTGTAACAGCCCCCTGTGGCTAAGGCTGACTGAGCGACCTCTGGACTGTGAGCCACTGAGGACACAAAGCTTATCTCCCTGGCAAGAGCGCTGCCTCTGCCATCTCTAGCCCCCAACACTTGGTTGGTTAGTCCGAGTCTATGGGTATGACCCTTCAGAGAAGGGGCAACCCTAACAGACACAATCATGTAGGAGGACATCAAGAAAGGACGTGGGGGCTGCAACAAGTGAGGGTGAAGGACCCTCGCCCCCCGGCTATTTTGACATAGCCCAAGTCCCCTTTCCGTCTGGGAGAAGCACTTCCTGGCTCTAATCCACTTAAGCCTGAATCTTGATGGGAGGGGATGCAGCCCTCTGTTGGCTAGAGAGGGTTCTGGGGTGATCGGGCATAACAAAGATTTCATAAAATCCTGTGAAGCCTGCTTTGTTAAGAGCGCTTTCATCCATATGATAAGGGTCCAGGCAGGAAACGAGTAAGTCTCCTATGTCTCCTAAAGTTTTTGCAAATCCTTACCTGACAGACACTGACTCATATTAAGCCCTCAGAATTTTTGAAATGTGATGTATTGTTCGATCCTTGCCACCTGACATTGATTGATGAGCTTTACTTGCATCCCTGTGTGTTACAAACCTAATAAAAAGCCATTGAGGCAAGGACTCAGGGCCCTTCTCCCTTGAGAGAAGCTAGCTACCTCTTCTCCCCAAGCAAATCGTGTCTTGGTAGTGTTATTTTCATCTGTGGCGGACGTGAGGACTTGTGCAGAGTTTCCCCCAAAACATACACTCATCAATTTTGTTTAAAGAGGCTACAAAAAATGTGGAAGGCTGAGAAAAACCAAAGTCATACAAATAGAAAAAAAAAAAAAAAAGAAGAATCTAACACAAGCTTAGCTTGTCATCTTGTGGAAGGCTCTGTTGTAATTAAATTTTATCAGAAGTCTAAATTTAACCCATATTCCTTTCTTAATCTCATATCAGCGACTCAGTCAGACCATCTCATTACTTGTATGGGCTCAACATGCTGCCGGCACCTATGCTGCAGTCTGCCCCTTCTCTGCACATTGAGGGCCACGACACTGTCACTCATTTACAACAGATGTATTCAAAAAGGAGACTCACCATGGTTGTGCAGACACAGTGGCTGAAGCCTTTTGTTTCTTCCATACCATATCAAATTTCATTACCATCATTGGGCATCTTTAAACTCTGACTTCTTGGCTTTGATTCTTTGACTTATTCTTTGGGCATAGATTTGGGTATTAAAACATCAGTATTCCTTAATAGTCTCTGACATAATGTACTGCAATTTGTATAATTTTCTTCTTCCTCCTAATAGGACCACTGCCCTAGATCAAGATCCATGTACCAGTTAGAAGTCTGCTGCAGTGACAATCAAGAGATGATGTACAGCATCCTGGTTTAGGGTTAGTGAGCATATAACTGGCAGATTACAGGGGGATCCCACACACACCCACACACCAATGGAAAACAATGGGATGGAAGCAAATCCTTTTACCAAAGGATTCAATTTAACCATAGATAACCACACCGATTAGCTATGTTATGCATGTGTCAGAATCAAGATTTCATGATCTTAACTTATATCACTCAAATTTCATCCTTATTATTTCACTTAGCTAATCAAAAATGTAGCCCTGGCTGGTATGGCTCAATTGGTTGGAGCATTGTCCCATAAATGGATAGGTCACAGCACATACCTAGGTTGGGTGTTCAGTTCCCAGTCTCTGAATGTCTGCAGGAGGCAACCATTTGATGTTTCTTGCTCACATTAAAGCTTCTCATCCCCACCCCACCCCTGCTTTTTCCCCTCTCTAGAGTCAATGAGCATGTCCTTAGGTGAAGATAATAAAAAACGTAGTAGGATTCTAATTACCTCAAAAAAGGAAAATAGCATATCATTCATAATCCTCTTTAATATTATTCTAGTTCACCTTTTAAATTAGTTTTGCTAATATTACTTTGTAAACAATCTGCCTAATCATGTCTCTTCAAATGCCTACAATTTTTGCCCCAAATTATTCATATTTAATGACTTCATATTTAATGACTTCATAATATACCTCCAATGTTGTTTTTCTATGTAAGAGTCTATTAATTATTACACAAATTTGCTGATCCAGCAAAGCTCGGTCTATTTTGTTCACTGATACATACCAAACACTTGGGATATTGCTCTATGAATGATTTTCAAATATTCAATAATTTATCTTCCAAAAGGAGCCCCCATGTGTCTGCTTTAGATTAGCCTCGTGTTAACACTTTCTGGGAACAGTATGTCTTCTACATAAATCTATCCCCAGGCCAATGAATCCTCTCCTTAGAAATCTCTTCTAAATCATGAATTTGATCGCATAATTTTTCTCTTAGAAATACAGTCATTTCTAAAAAAATTTTTGTTTTCATAATCTTACATGAGTCTACTTATTCATTTTTTTCTACTGCTACTCCACAACCAGAGTGCTTTTCTTCAGGCTACTCTACTGAAGAGATTTTTAAAAAATATTTATAAGCACAAAACACAGAATAATGAGTTCTTATAAAAAATAATGGAAGTTTAAGATTAGTGAAAACATGGTAAAAAATACACAAAGCCCCCTCAAACAGTAACTTTCCAGCCTTTTTTACTTACCATCATTGTGGAAAATGTTACATTGCCTCCCAAGTTCATAGATACATAAACATGCACCTATATATACAATGATCTATATTTCACAAGAAAGTCTTGTGTATGTATAAATTTATGTGTGTATTCACAAGTTCAGTGGGATATTTGTTAATACTAAGTATAATACATAATATTTTTATTCAATTATGTTTTGTTTATGCAGGTACATTTCACTAAATTAATTTCACAAACCATGATGGAGCTGTGATGCACAATTTGGAGAAAAACAAATCTGCTAAAGGAGTCTGAATCTTTTTGCTTGACTGAATTATAGCCCAGGTTACAGAGAGTATTATTCAGTGAGATTGAGTTGCTGTTGGTGATTCTGCAAGTCATAGCAAATTGGATTGGTCTGTAATATTGAGTGGGTAAACGCTACTTCAATTTTCAAAAAAGAATAGGGAAAAGTCATATTTGATAAACTACATCACTGATAACAGTCTAAAATGGATAATTTAAGGAGGCATCTGTGAACTCAGAGAAAAAGAATTTGTAATCACTGGTGCCCCACATAATCTCTGAAAAAAATTAATCAGACTAAACTCAGCTGCCTAGTTGCTGAGCTAGTATATTAAAGATGGGTAGTTTAATTTTCGAAGGCATGATGTAACAAAGGGTC
>PVKM010025394.1:0-19972 GCA_004027735.1 Carollia perspicillata | reverse complement strand
AATATAAAACGAACAAAGAATTATAAAATATTTTTCAATGTGATTCCAGCATTTGCCAGTTCTCAACTAACTTTACCATGTAATTAGCCAAAGTTACCTATTTTAGGAATACCAAAATAGATAACAGAGTTATCTCTCTAGAGATCAAAACACACACATGTGCACTCATACACACACATGCACCTGTCATGTACCTGGTATTTAAAATCACAATGGAGTGCACAGATTGACTGGGCTCAGAGAACTGAACTATTAGTTCATGGTGCAGTTAGCAATCCTCAGCCAAGAAGTTTCAACTAATACAACCTATATAAGATTGTATACCAATTACACAAATTAAAAATAAATTTAATTTAAAAAATTTTAAGAAATAGTTCAACATGAGAATACTAAATAATTCTAAATTTTCCAGAACTTCCTCTTAGTTCCATTAATATCAGAGATCTGTGTAGCAAGAAATGCTTCTAGGCAGAGTGGTTTCAGAGATTTGCCCGTCACTGGCAAAGACCAAGAGTAGGCACAACTGCTTTTGCCTAGTATCAGTTGCCCACCTCCACCTGTCTTGAGCAGATCCACACCTAATCCATTCTCAGACCAAATGGTTGTAGAGAAGATGAAAGCTCTGGCCTCCATGGGTGGTCATGTGACTCAGATCTAGTTAGTCACCATATACTACAATGTGATTGGCTCACAGATGGGCATACACCCTAAGCGGAACCAAAGAGAGGCAATCCTGGGACTTTTGCTTAAAAAAAGACATTCTCTTTCTGCTGGAGGTGCTTAGTTAGAAGAAGATGAGTTTGGAGCTGCTGGTGGCCACCAAGAGGAAGGGCTTGACTGTGACTAAAACCTACATTTAAAAACAAATAAATAAAAGCAAACAAACAAAAAAACAGAGATAAAGGAAGAAAATAATTTCTCTTTTCTTCCTTAACAGAGAGAGAGTGATTGAACTTTGGGAATATTATCTGTATTTCTGGGTGCAGCCGTATCTGAAGTCTATCTCTTGGGCTTTTCTGTTTTGTATGCAAATAAATTCTCTATGTGAGATGTTTTCTAAGCCTGTTTGAGTTGGTTATTTTTGCCACTCACCTGAAAGTAGACAAAGAAGTACTCAATAAAAGGGCAAGTGGCTGAAGGCAGTGAATATTAGAGTCTCTTGGTTTATCACATTTATCTCCATTGATCATACATGTGTAACAAACATGAAAAACACTTGTCTTTATGCACATTAAGGAGTCAGTGATCTAGTAGGTAGAGGTCCTGTCTTCACCACAGAAGTCCAAGATTCTTATCCTACCTTTATCATTAATTTTGAAGCCAGGCAAACTGGATCTATAGCAAATTATACTGTTTTCTTCTCTCTTTTTTATATTTTTAGAGAGGAAAAAAAACATCAGTTCACTGTTCCACTTGCTTATGCATTCATTGGTTGATTCTTGTAAGTACTCCAACCCAGGGGGGCAAACTTTGGTGTATCAGGGTGATGCTCTAACCAACTAAGCTGCCCAGCCAGGCAAGTTACTCTGCTTTTCTAAATCTTACATTCCTTATATATATATGACTGAGGTGCAGTTCCCCTCCATCTTAGGGTTGGAGCAGCCTATCCTCGTCAGAGGGTAATAATCTCCTGATGTGGAAGAGGCAAAGTGCTAGATTCATTTAGAAGCTTTTTCAAATTATCCTAATTCTCTCCCATGAGAAGCCATGGGAACTATTGGTACTGCATTATATCCTTAATTCTATTGGAGGGTGTGGGAGGAGAGGTGGGGACAGAGCTGAGAGGCTAATAATGCAAAATCTTCAATATAGCACCTGACATTCAAGATTTTCATGCTGTTTTCTTATTTAACTTGGCCTTAAATTATATGTACATTTAAGTATACACACACACAGACACACACACATATATATCCTAAAATTGCTATTCTATCAGTATGTAGAGTTGCTTTGTTTAACAGATGATTTTAGCTTTTATATGTGAAGAAACACAATAGAAAGGTTAAATTCTGTTTTTAGCCTTGTTGTCATTATATAATAGGGTCAAAGTTGTCTTAACTAGCAGATGGTTGGCAGATTCTAAGCATCCATGCATGTTTGAAAGGAAGACTTAGGTCAGCAAACAGGAACAGCTGTGTGTGAGTTCTCACACTTGTGAAGAGCTTTTGCAAATAGTGTCATTGGGTAGTTCCTCATGCCTGGAGTTAAATGCATTTTAGAAAACAGGACCGAACACTTCTCAGTTACTGTCCAGAACCTTGAAGGTTGTTTGCACAAATTCTGATACCACCGCTCTCGCTGATTAGTGCGTTTTGTTCAAGGCATATTCATTCATTTACTTATATTTATAAATTATTTTAGTATGTAAATATCATATATACATAATGCAAATAATAGAAACTACAGAGAAGCAATAGGAGAAAACAGCAATCAGCCATACCAACCACTCTTACTACCTTAGTATATACTCATACTTTTATTTTCCATTTTTTCATTTTATTGTTGTTCAAGTATAGTTGTCTCCACTTCCCCCCCACCACTCCCCACCACTCCAACCATCCCCACCTCATACTTATAGAAATGAATTGTTGCAAAGCATAGCCTCCACAGACTGACTTTCTGGTTCAAACTCTGGCTCTCTGTCACTGATTAGTTCATGAATTTTAGGAACTTTTAACCTCTCTAGTCCTGATTGTTATAACATGTATAGTGGGGACAGTAGTTATACCTTCCTTCATATTATTATCTTTAACATATTTCAAATGGGACCTTATTATATATATCTTTATTTTTCATCTGCAATTTCTTAGCAATATGTTATGATTGTTCAGCACAGCAATTATTATACTGCATTTCTAAATTCAGTGGGGCTGACGATGGGCAGTACATCCTTGTTATCCTTTAAGTTCTGTGTGGAAAAGGGCCATGTCATCTTCCCTTGCTGTTTATCCCCAGCATCAGGCTCAGTGCCTGACCATTGATAAGCAACTCTATAAATGATTATTCACTGCTAAACTGACTTGAGACTAGGTGCATCATAAACTCAAGATAGTTAAATAAGTTCCGGAAGTCAAAGTTGATACAAATGCAAGAAAATGAGGCCATTGGTTTTCCATCTCCTCTTTAAGAAATCACAACTCACAATGAAAGAAATGTGGGAATCTTCTAATGGTATAACACACTGTAATATCTTGTGCAGAAAGCTGAGATAGCATCCACACTTTTCAGACACAGAGTTTTGCCTTATTATTTTTAGATACAGAGACAATTAGAGAGTTAGGCATGAAAACAAATAAATGGTAGATAGATAAATAAATAAGTGTGTTCATGCACCTGTGTGTGTATACCCACAAGCAGAGGTAAGCTCAAACTTGCAGCTGTGTCAGGCTTAATGTGAGGGCTCAGTCAAGTCCAGTATCACAATATACTTGTAGCACTCAATTGAAGTGCATGCATTTCTGGTTTAAAAAGTTCCCTTGAAATTAGACTGTGTTTTCTAATCTCAAAAAAATTGCTGGTTGGGTGATTTTTATTTCTTTGTAAAATGACAAGTGATACTTCATTTTTTAGCAAAAGGTTAATGTTAACTCTCCAAACTTTATACATTGTACTTTCTCCATAAAACAAACTCTTGCATGCTGGTGTGCAAGATTAGCAAGAAATGTTCATACTGTTGAAAATAGATGGATTTTGCATTTCAAGGTGACAAGTGCAATGTCAGACCCAATCAATCGATCACTGTATAATTATTATTGCAAATGATCCATATCCATGCCACAAACCTTAAGGGAAATTTAATGAAGCAGTAAGCACATCAATAATAAGATCTACTATAGTCTCTATTAAATCTCATGATTCATAAATATCCTGGCATATTTTATTCTTCCTTTAAATCCTGTGAAGATATCTAAAAAAAGTAAATGCTTGAATGCTACTATTTAAGACTTCACCAGAGACAATGCTAAGGTTCTCACTAAGACTTAGACTCAATATCAGATCCTTCTTTATATATAGACTAGTGGAATCCAATAGTCTGTGGATATATACAGAACAAAGTTCCTCTACAAAGTTAGAATTAAAGTAGGCATTTTCATCCACTTACTCAAATTTGAGTTTTCATGGGGAAAGCCCCTTGAAAATAGCAGTTGAACTAAGATCTAATGACCAAGAGTAAAAGGAGTGCTTCTTTTTGAAGAGTAAAAGAAAGACTTGGGCAGGGCTTTGCCTGCTTATGCTGTTTTGTTGAGTTAGAAAAAGAACCCGTCCTCTGGGCAGGTCCATCCCAGCATGGGTGCCAGAATTGGCACCTTATGTAATCTTCTTGCAAAGATAATGGCACCGTTGCCTCTGAGTGGATGCAATCCCCAGGCATGGCACAGGGCTTGGGAAGGGGGGCAAAGACTGGGTTTCATCCTTGAGTGGATTCCTTGAAGCAGTGTTGCACCCGTACAGTCCCTGGACCTGGGATGTACAGAGACAACAGCCAAATGGTACTGATTTAGGAGTCAGAAATTCCAGCACTTTGGTTTCTGAGAATTAGCTAAATTGTTCAATCAAGAGGGGCTAGGACAAGGTTGTGTTTGGGAGCAGAGCCTATATTTGTCTTTGGTGGCAAGCAAACACTTTTTAGAAAATAGGTCATATATTGAATGCCTACCCCACATATCTTAAATTCCTGTGCCCAGGAAAGGGATCTTCTAATAATCTTATAATAAACTTTCACCTTAATCTTAACAACTGCAAAATGTGTCATTTTTTCATATGCTTCCTCTACAAATGCTTTAGATTATATAGGCTTGGGTACATCATTTCTCCTTCAGAGATTCTTCCATCTAAAATTGCCTTATGTCACTCATAAACACAAACACACTGCTACATTCTATGATTACAATTAGCAATGCCCCGAAATGTAACTCAGAGTTTTCCTGCCATTACATATGACTATTAAGTTTTTCCCCAAATTCTCTTACCTTCAATGAATAGCACATTCTCCGAGCATAATGGTACATCACACATTTCTCCAGGCTAAAGGAGGGTTGGCACAGTACTGACTTGGTTTTTATCTGTGCCACACTGCTGCAGAAAGAATAAATTCCTAGCCATGGGGATGGGTCCTACACAGGCCAAAATACATGTGCACGTGCAGTTCTGACTATCTAATACTGGACACGTGGCTGAACACATCATTTATTCTCTAAAAACTACTGTATCATGAAATGATTGGCTTTCATTCTCTTCAAAATGAAAACCCGAAAAATGTTCAGTGTGTTTAGATAACTTAGTATTATATATCCTTGCACATAATATTTTCCCAGTGTTTCCGGTTATTTCCTCGGGAAATAATTCTTCAATGTGTCACAGAGTATAAGCCTCTCTTTAAAAAATACTTTAAATGTAACCAGAGACATTGAAATTAAGAACAATCTGACAGTAAGCAGAGGGGAGCTTGGAGAGGATGATGGGGGAGACGGCTTTCAGAAACAACTATAAGGGACACATGGACAAAACTCAAGTGGGGGATGGAAGCAAGGGGGGAAGGTAGTTTTGACTGGGGTTGCGGGGAGAGAGGTGGAGGGATAAATGCAGACAACTGTAATTGAATAACAATAAAATAATTTTAAAAAATACTTCAAATTTGCCAACAGACCTCTAGAAATATTTAGCAGTTCAGAAGTCCTACCAAAAATGTATGAGAATTAGTATTCTCAAACTCTGGCAGACACTCAGTATATTATCCTTTTAACAATTTCAAAGTGACAAAACATTTGTTTTGGTTTGAATTTATTTGACATTGGGGAGGATGAACATAATGTCCTACATTTATGTCTATTTGATGTTTTCTGTCTGACTTGTGTGCTCACTCTCCTTTTCCCACTTTGTACATTTTTAAGTTGTTACTGTTCATTTAACTAATATTTATCATGAGTTATGTTTTTAAAAATGCATCCTAGTGTCCAACAATAAGAAAATAGATAAAGAAAATTATGGTATATTCCAGTGCTGAAAAATAATACAACTTTAAAAATACATATTTTTTAAAAATTAAACCATGAGAAAATGTTTCTAAAACAATGTGTATAAAAATATTTTCAGTATAATTCTAAGTTTGAGGGATAAGGATATCCAAGTAAATTCAGATATATTGATATTTAAAAAAGTAAATATACCAAAATGTTAACAGTAGTGAGTGATACATTAAAAGTAATGCTTTTATTTGTATTTCCAAGTTTTTATAGTATCCAAATATTACTTTTATTTTAGTAAAAGAAGTAATCATTGTTCTTTTTTTAAAGAATACTCTTTATGGGATTTTTCTTCTACTGATTTTTCAGAACACTGATACCAAGACTCAACATTAATTCATACCTTTAGAGCCCAAATCTAAAATATGCTTGTATTTTCTATTTTCTTTACTCTTCATCCTGGTATGAAGTTTTTTTTCCTTCAACTGAGAGTTTTATTTAGTAATTACAGGGGAGAGGATGGAAAAAGTGTAAAGTCTGATATTTCAGTACAAAGCTCTGAAATACACCCTAAAAACAGTCCTATCATATCATCTGTGTGCCTCTTCATGTGTTATCCCCATTTTAAACAGGAGTTAATTAAATGGCCAGGATCATACAGAGAGAATCGGGCACAAAATGAGTTTGCACCTGTGCCTGGCCAGCATCAAACTTCACCACTTTTGAAACTTTTTGAAACTTTTGCCACTGTGCTGGATGGAGGATTCACCCTGCACTGTGCACAGCCTCCCTCATTCTGTACTGACACATGCACACAGCACAATGTTTGCATTATTTTGTAATAATAATAATAATAATAATAATAATAATAATAATGGTCATAGCTAACTTTCCCCTAACACCCACTCCCTGCCATGTATGATTTTAAGTACCTTTCTTGCAATACATCATTTGAGTTTCACTACAACCTTTAGTAAAAAGAACTACGCAAGGATGATGTGCAAGATATTCAACAAGCAATACAGTTTAGACACTGACCAACTGGTAGGAAGCGACTACTCATCAAAAAGGCTGGAGGCTAGAAGCAACCTGTATGGCCACTTGACAATCTGTCTCAATACCAGCCAGGTGGCAACCTCATGCACTAGTGTTAGTCCCATTTTACAGATGAAAAAACTAAGGGTTACACGCTTATCAATGTGGAAGAGCCTGGTTTTGAATACAGTTCTACCTCAATGTAAAGTCTATCATCTTAGCCATTATAATGTCTTATGTCCTCAAAGAAATGTGCTATTAATCTGTATCTGAATATGATAAATGATTGTGGATGTTTAAGAATGCCTATGTGAGTGTATGTGTGAAATCCTGCTTCCTTTGTAATGTAAAGTATGCTACATTCGGCTTAACTTTACAAATAAAAATAGCATAAGAATTTTTGCTTATTTCATTGGTTTAAAATATTGAGGGCTTCAGGGAACATGTGAAGCTATCACGCATATGAAAAAAGAAATTTCCCTCCCTCTTGTCTTATTCTCAATCCTCCATTAACTAATTGTGCTCCTGCTCTCATTTGTAGCACTGGCCTCTTTGATTAGCCTTTTAATTTAGCCCATTAACAACACTCTCTTTACTTAAATACTCCATCACTGAGCTCATTTAAGTCAAATGCCCTTGAAGATACTTGAAATGCCTAACAACACGCACTATTATTAAACTGTTTTGTATTTCTGATCGCCAACCAAGAGTGCTCAGCTCCCAGACAGAGCAGGCCATTGTGTAAAGCACTGTGATTTATTCACAGCTTTTCCACCCTTTCCCCCAGCTCTGCAGGGGACTTCAGAGTTTCAATATATCTCACATTTCTCTCTCTCTCTTTTTTTTTTCAGTTTCTCCTAACCCCTCCCCCCAGAGGTTTTTGGTAAATGAGCACAAACAGAAGCCTGCTGATTCAGCACACGTGAAACAGTCACTGCAGAGGTCTGAGGATCAGGTTTCATTGAAAATATAAATCATAGCAGGGTGCAGAGAAGCAGTGGGTTTAGCTTATATGGGAACTTGCCTTTTAAGAGTTGTAGCAAAGTCAAATTGGGAGGAATTTGGTCATTTGCAGCCGTTGGAAAGCTGCTTAAATCGGAGGAGAAAAATGTCGATTCGATTCTCTAACACTGCTCAATGAAAACAGAAAAAAGAAAAGACTATTACCTCAGTCTTCTCCCTTACTCTGTAGGCTCCCCCTCCCCTTGCTTTAATTCCAGGGTATTACATAATAGATGGGGGGGTTCTGATACTCGGCAAAATGCAGTGAGCCTCTAATCCAGCATGATGTGGTTCCTGCCTACTTCAGAACTTGTCTCTGGCCCCGCTCCCTCATAAACCTAGCTTTGGCCAACCTGGCCTTCTGGAACATTCTTGCATACAGTGTCCTCCTTACCACCATACCAAGCAGCTCCCTGCCTGGTAGCAGTCACTAAGCCCCAGGTCCCAGCTGAGAAAACCCCTTCCTGGAAAAGTTCTGCATGATGTGTCCATTCTAATATGCCTCCCGAGCACCCTTTTTCTTTCTGCCTTACACCTCATCGCAAGCTGTAATTATAATGAGTATTTATGTGTATAATGGGTATCTGTTTTTACCTAGCCAGCATTCATTTCTCCTTCCAATAGCAGCTCATTCCTATTTCCTCTACCCTCAGTTCATGTTGTGGGGGCACAGAGCCTACTCTCGGATTTCAAACAGTGAGTGTTTTACACAGGCTTGGACATCAAGTGTCAGGAATTGTTTCAGGAATGGGTAGGTGGCCCAATCCAGGTGCAAGGGAATTGGCCTCAGAGCTTTCTCAGGAGCTACAACTACTTGGATGGATGTGGTTGGTCCACTGGGGTGGCTGTCACAGTGGATGTCAGCTTGGGGCTACTTCAGTCACTTTATGGAGAGAGCCTGCATCTGAGAACTGAGTCAGAGCTTCAATGACATGGCTTGACTACCTGCAGACACATGCCTTGAGAGCCTGTCTCCGGATTTCTCAGATATGCGAGCACACATATTACCTTTTGAACTCAACTCCATTTTGCAACCACGAACTTTAGCTAAAACACTTTATCTAATGACTTTGCTTCTTCACTACCATATTGCTTTGTTTTGCTGTATTTTCTTGTATCTGTCTCCTCAACAAAGTACAAATTGCATGAGAATTAGGACCACATCATGAACCGTATATCCCCAATCCTAAACACACACAATATCTGATACATTGGAAACTCTCAGTATTTATTTTTAAACAAATAAATGAATTAAAACCACAAATTTCTACTGGTTTAGTGGTGCATTGAGATCTTATAAACATGATCATCGCTGATAAACATATTGTGAGCTCCCACCTGCTGTGTGTCATGACATCCAAGTACAGAGGAGGCTCACGGCACTTCCTCATGGAAAAGCACTCACAGTGCAGTTCAGAGAAATAGAAGAGGAATGGTCGACTATAAGAGAGCATACAACTCCACATCACTGATAAAAATGTAACCCTCATTTCTTTTTGTTATGCATTCTGTTAAGATAGAACATTCTAGCAAGGGCAAATTATAAACTTGTCAATAAATTATAAGCATATTTGTAAAAAACAGAATTTTCATATCACTCTTTAATAGTAAAAAGATTATTCTGCAGTGAACATTTACCTTTGAGGTATTAGAAAGCAAGATCTCTTCTTTAGGTGTTAAGAACTGGAGGAAAACTTTTGCGTAATCAAACAAAACAGATAATCCAAATGATATCCATAGCAAGTTATTTAAAGGTAAGTAGAGAACTCCCTTTTCTTTTTTTCTCTGTCTTGATCTCTGTCTCTCAAAACACATGCTTTCTCTCTCTTTAATATTCTGCACTTGTCTAAGGCCATCTCAGCTATACCACTTAATCCACTGGCAAGATGTTGGAGCAAGCTGGACAATATATCAATAATAAAAAAACTGTAAAGGAATACAGAAATCCTCACAGCAAGACAGGTACCTAAAGGTATCAATCCAATATACAAAATTTGAATGTCTGACTCTAAGGGAGAAAACCATGGGGAACATCAGACGCAGAATGGAAAGACAGCTTTGGAGTACCCTATCCAATCCACATCACCCCTTAAAATACCATTAAATTTCTCCCAATTGTCTCCAAATCCTCCTCTTCCTACGCCTACCGCTCCTTCCCAATTGTTTTCTTGAATTTCTACCTAAGATGTCTTAGGATAATAAATGAAATGCACTGTGCAATTCTCTCTCCACTTGTCCTAAAAGCTTCATGTTCCTTAGTTGTCAAAACAATGCTCTATTGCTTCCTGAAATTATCTTGTTGGTATTGAATATCAATTTTTCAATTTGTTCTTCTCTGAATGGGGACACAAGTTTAGTACAGAAACTAATTTGCTTATGTCGTTCAAACCTGCATCTTTTGATCAAGTTGTCTGAAGGTCTGTGAAATTTTCTAAAGGTATATGAAACACCACTCAAAATGTAAAATGAAGAATAGAATGACTGCTTCGCATTAAGTCAGTTTTCTTTATGATCCTCAGGAGCTAAAGAATCTGCAGAGTTGGCCAACAACTACATTTAAAGCTTAAACATTGAGCCTTCATCACCCTTTTATATTAATCCTCATCAGTCTTTGCTTTTAAAAAATATATCAAGGAAGGAATACACACCTAGTGCCTAGAATTTCCCACAGAGAAAAAGCAACGATTAGCCCATTTTTTATTTTGTTTCCTTCATAGCAATACTATGTATTCACTGCCCTTTATAGTTGAAGCATTATTTTTGCAAGAATCTTTAGACATAAGAATTCAATGAGTTTAGTGTCATTATTATATTGGAAAGAAAAATGGATGAAGTTTTATGATACAAATCACTTTACAGACAAAGAGGAATGTGCATGTAAACAGAATTTCAGAAAAATACAAAAAAGTACCAATCAATTTACATCAATGGCTTTTGGGTGCTCAAGCGGAAAATAACGTATTACTCCCTGTGCCAGAGAGAGTCTGCGGTGAGTAGAAGCCATGAATGGTTAAGGCAGAGGGGGAGAAAATGCAAGCCATAAATGATCCATCCAGTTTTCCTCACATCAACCAGAAGGCTGAAATGTTAATGAAGGCCAATCACCCTCCTTCTACTTGAAGAGTACCCATCTCAACAAATGGGTACTGCTGACTTAAAGATACCAGAAAAATAGCTCTTTCCAAATGTTTAACAATATCTTTAAGCAACATCACAGATGTTCCACTGTTGGAGAGCAAAGGATGAGTTGGCCTGGGTTTGGGGAAAGAGAATGGTGGTCAGAGTGTTTGAGAGAATGGAGTATGTTTGAGGCTCTGAGATGCCCCTGATATAGGGACAATAGAGGAGATTTCAGTATAAATTAGAGTCAAGAAAAATGAGGACATGAGCATGGATGAGTATCTTCATCAGAGTAATCAGAGTCAGCTGGGTCCATTTCTCACCCCCCCCCCAACTAAGACATACTGATCACTATGGATACTCACGATCTGATCTTGGCAGATTTACAGAAATGAATTTCTGAATCAGAATTGTTTGGGGGAAAAGGAGTCATCTTTATATTCCTGAGGCATTTTGCTGCAAAGCAGTCCAGTCATAGACAACACAGAAATTCTTACTTCAGGATAAAGCACTAAAGTCTTTCCCCCACAATAACAAACAATATTTTCTTTGGCTGCCACCAGCAATCTCTAGCGTGTATTCTCTAAAAAAAAAAAAAAGGAACCATTGCATTGAATTAACGGGTCAACTAATTTGGAAAAAATAGACCATACTTGGGCCTCCAGTCCAGCAAAGCAGAAGTAAAATCACAATGTAAAGGACACCCTGGGATTCAATTTGGCAAAGGAAAGCAAATATCTATCTCAGTAACAAATAATTAGCAAATTTGTAAACTCTAGTCAACAGCTGATAATGTTAACAACCAGCCTTCCAATTTCAGTTTTTCTGAATTCTCAGCGTGTCTCCTTTCACTTCTCCATATATTCCCCAAGGTCCAGAATAATGACTGGCATACAGTTTGTGCTCAATAAAGGTTGAATATATCGACAAGCTGAACAAATATATGCTTAATATCTATATTAACCCAGGCTAGGTACTAGGAAAGATTTTATAGGCAGAAACAACCTACAATTACAGAACTGGTGAAATTATGGACGGTCTATACACTGAAACATCATCCATGCAAGCACTGAGATGCTATTGTGGAAAATCCTTACTGGCACACAATATTAAGCAATAAAAGCAGTATACAAAACAGTAAGTTTTAAAACAGTATGAGCTCATTTTTTCAAGCAGACTATTTTCTCTCTTTTTTCCTTCTTCTCATTTTAATGGTTGAAGTATGATATGGCCTTTTAATGTGATAGCATTTTTACCTATACACACACACAAAGCAGAGAAACAAACAACAAACCCTATTAATAAATCAGTGGTATGCCTTTTCATTCTTATCATCAGTGTTGTCTCCAAACTGAAAAAAAATAAGTGTCTGTGTGCATATGTGTGTGCTTTAAAATATCTATTAGAAATTAACTGTATGTTAATATTTAGGTATCTATTTTAGGTGCTAGAACAGTTAGTATTGTTTATTTTTTTCTCGTTAATTAATTTTACTGCAAAGGGCATATGTATCATTTGTTTGAAATAAAGAAGGAAGGCAACAGTTAAAATAAAAAGAAGAGATGTTTCTGCCCTAAAAAAAGGTTAAATTGACATGAAGGCCCTAGAACATAAAACAATTACATGTAGTCTAGCCTAGATTTTATGCATAATCTATCATCCATACAGAATCTATAAATCAGGAACTATATAATCAGTTTATAACCAAGTGCTAAAATGTGGAACATGGAACAGAAAAAGCTTTAGGCATTCTGGAAAGAAAATGGGAAATTTAGGAGAGGTTCCTCAAATACAGGGGATGAGAGACTGCAGGTAAGTTCATATGTTTGCAGGCTGATAATACAATATTCTGGTTGGTCGAGTTTTTATTCAGGGTAATATACAATGGAATATACAGGATCCTGTAGAAAGAATAATGCAGTTTTGTTCATCCCTTTTTTAAATGCTTGAAAGGCACTAGCCAAGCAGTGATGCTGCCTACAATGTAACTCTTTCTTCCTATCTTTCCAACATCACTCAGAAATGCTGTATTTGTTTCTCTCTGCCCAGTTCAAGCCTGGGTATGTATGTGCAGAACTTTATAAAAGGATGGGATAAATTATAAAATGAGAAGAAAGTTAAGAGAAGTTGAAAACTGCAACTCCATTTGGAGTCAACTACAACTAAAAACAGAGGAAGAGCTATTGGTACATCAATACGAAAATGTCAGTATAAATAGTAAAGTGGAAATAGTTTCTTTTGAAAGGAAAGAAATAAAGAGAAATGAGAAGTTTTCATTTTTCCCATTTTCATTTCTCCCCAAAACACCCACTGCTGTGGAGTTCAAGTTGAAGACTATCTGGTCCAGGACATGAGGGACTGGGTTAATGGTGTCTTATCTCTGAATTAAATAAGCCAGGGTCAACTGCCAGCTTGTTCTGCTCAGCCTGGGGAGATACAATTCAACTGTATCCCAAGAAAGACTAATGTTTATGGAGTTAAATAACCATAGTAGCATTGGAGGCTGTTCTGGTCAAGAGGGCTCTATCTTACTCCAGGACATGCACAGCCAGTAAAAGTAATTTCCATGCTCTTTCTCTCTTCTACTGCACCTGAGTGTAGTGAATCGAAACCATCCCGAAATTAGCAAATGGTGTCAGAGAACTCAACTTTCTTTTCCCTGTACACCAAACTGTCCTCACTCAGGGGAAATAAAGCACACCAGATACTACTTATCTTATTTTTTTAACTTCTTAAGCATATTAAAGGGAAAAATATACCAATATTAGATGGTATATTGATTTCGATATTGTGCATCTGTGAGAATATTATCAGATGACCTGGCAGAAGCTGCATGTTGGTTTTAATCAGTACTGTTCCACAGCACTCCCTCTGCCTTCTTCCTTTGAAGAGGACAATCCCGAAGCAGGAACACAGTTGAGTGGGGAGAGAGGAAAGGAAGGAATATTCTTCCCCACTGATCCCACACCTCCCCCCAACAGAAAGTTGTAAATCTTAATAAAAATATACTCACTGAAATCATATGCTATTAACCCAGATAGATGCATAGAAAGAGCCTACTTAACAAATTTAAAAAAAACAGGAATAAACTGAATATGAAATATCTTTCACTGTATTTCCATGTCTCTTCATTTTCATTTTTATATCCATGAAAGAGCAGCCAATACTATTTTCATACATCGATGTGGCTGAGACGAAATTTCCTAAAGCAAGATGAGCTCTTAAACAGAGTTATCAGCCACATATTGAGTATCTTTATTTACACACTAGAAGGCAACAGCAGAACCTCTGCATAAAAAGGGAGAAGAGAAGAGAAAAACCCTCCAACCTCACAGTATTAATACTAGCTTCCTAATTCATATCTTCTTAAACAGCATGGATCCAGCTGTTCCCATTTAAAGTCTCTACCACTTTTTGAATGCAGGGCAAAAAAATCTGAATTAAAGATGTAAACAGAATCCTTGCACAAAGGACAGGAAGGTAGTAACCATTTTTCAATTTGATAAATGCAGTTCATACAAACACACAGCACCGAAAAAGCACTGGTCAGGAAAAGGAAAGTAGGAATTGAAGGAAGTTGCTTTTGAAAGTCGAGGACTAAGGACTAAGAATCAAGTTAGCAAGCTTTCAGGACCTGGGACAGGGCCTGGGACAAGACCTACTTTCCCCCTGCTTCCAGTTGCAAATATGCACATGTGTAAGAGCCAGCAAACTTCATAAATAAAATCAACGACACCACTTAGGATCTCAGAGGAAAAGTGTGACCAGTAAACCTTTACCCATCACAGACTAAAGGAATTAATATTTGTTTATAATTAACCCAAATACTCTCACAGAATAAAAACCAACATAGATGACTTTCCCTGAAATACTAGCATATAGTTATATTGTTAATAACTGATGCTGTGATCGCATGTGACCAATTTTCCTAGTGCTTAACAATCAAAATCTGTAAATGTAGAAAATCTGAATCATTTCCACCTCTGCCATCTTTTGATAAATGACATGAGGATTCGGTGTTTTTAAATCAAACTATCTCTGTTAAGTTTATGCTAGGTGCATGCAATTTAGTGATTGTATATCTCCAAACAACTCTTTAATGAAGAGGAAATTGGCTCCAAAATAAAAACAAATTATAATAGAGACAGTTTGTCCCCGGCTGGCAGAATTCATTGTATTGAACTGTGCAAAAATAAACCAGATGCAAAAAGAGCTAAAGTCACTACAAAGAGAAATATTCAAAAGAAAAAGGGGGGAGTCTAAGTCACAATGCTTACTGAGGGGTAAGGCAGGCTGAGACACCATCAGAAGTCAAAGAATCAATGAGATTAACAAAGAATTCAACCAGAGGCTTTCTTCCTCACAGCAAAGACAAGTTCATGGGGCTGAGTTGAACTAGAATCGTGATTGGAAGAGAAGAATAGAAAGAGGTTTTTCTAAGTATGCTGAACATCAAAAAACAACAATGATGATAATGTTGATGAAAAACAGAGGTAGAGTTTCACCTCGAGAATGCCTCCCTCCCTTGGAAAAGCAGGGAACACCCTGTCTTTAACATGAGATCACAGAGCTAGATCTTGTGTTACTGGGCTGATAAATGCATACAAGTTCTCCAGTGGCCAAACTAAACTAGGGCATATATTTATCCCCAAAACATGATTCAGGAATTTTTTTAAGGCTTTCATACTAGATTACTATTTGTTAAATTGCTTTCAGCAGTTAAATATTGCAATTCATAAGTACAGGTTACCACTTCAATGCTTTTATTTGCCATCTCCTGGGGAAAACCAAACCAACAAACAATAACTATCCAATATTTATCAGTAAGCCAAAACAAGTACATGGAAATCGACCTTTTGCAATACAAACCTTGTAAAATACACACATACAAACACATACCTGATTAAGGCAAATAAAATACACTACTCTCATCTACAATACTCATCCCCCAAATGACAAATAGTCACTTTTAAAGAAACAAATTATAAATCAAACAAAAAAGCCACCACTACTCAGGACAGTTCGTTCTTGGTAATTAAATGAATTCCCACACAGCTACAAGTGATGCAGGATTTACTTCATGCCTGAACTGGTCCAGACCCTTTCTATCTTTCTTTCTTTTTTTCTTCCTTCCTTCCTTCCCCCCTTCCTCCCTCCCTCCCTCCCTCCCTTCCTTCCTCCCTTTCTTTCTCCTGAATTCACCATCACCGTGCTTCTAGAAAAGAGAAATCCATGCATTCCCCCACACATTTTCTTTTTTCGGTTTCCTTTTTGTGACTGAAAATAAAATTGCAGCTTAATGCTAATGAACCAGGTCTTGCCTAAAGTCCCACTGGAAATGGAAGCACATGTACTGTAACAGTGCAAGATTATTCTGCCACAAGCATAATCACCTTACACAAAATGCGATTACTCTGGGCTGCAATCTTTATCCCCGAAGTCAATTTATTAATCAGAGAGAAAGAGAGAGGGGTGGGGAGAGAAAGAGATTGAGAGATTGAGAGATTGAGAGAGAGAGAGAGACTACCTACCCACAAATACATCATCATCTTGAAAGAGAAATCAGGGGCTCTCTGTCAGCCAACAGAAGTCTCCTTACTTCACCAAGAGTATCTGGAAGAAAATCTGAAACCAGTGGGTAGAAAATCTTGCCTTTTCCTGTCAAGTCCTTAGAGCCCCTCTTCTTTCCTTAAACAAGGTTTGTTGTGCTTGTTTACGAGTTTATGAGGATAGCATTCCTTCAGTGGCACTGTGTGTGATGTGACTTGCTTCAGGCTGCCTCTCTCTCTCTCTCTGTCTCTCTCTCTCTCTCTCTGTCTCTCTCTCTCTCTTTCCTAACTCTTGCCTTTCCTCTCTTTCCTGTCAAGGCTGCTTAGGTAACAAATTCTTGGTGTGGCTGCTTAATGAGCAGATCCGGACACTTTAGGCAGCCAGCTACAGTGGCGAAAACAAACACCGATGTTACTGGTAGTATTAATAATAGTAGCGATGGTGTAGTCATAAACAGGCAGGCGCTACACCATTTCCTGACGGCTCGTGGGAGGTTCACGGAAGTCCCCACTGGTGGAATTTACAGGAAGGCAGCTGATCCTCTTGAGGCAAGCCCATCTGCACAGAGCCGCTGGCTCAGGGAGGCCAGCCGCTGAGATTTTTTTTTTAAACTCAAAGTAAAGCTTCAGCCGCAGAGAAAAGAACACGTGCAGCACCCCGGCTTCCCCTTTATCTCTTTAAATGTACTTCAGATAAAAGCAGCATCCAGTCCGGTCAAGGCCTCCCCAGACTCACTGCTCTGTACACCACACGGCTCAGCACACTTGTCTACAGCCATCTACCGACTCCGCGCTGTCATTGCGGGCTCGGGGGCTGCCGCTGCCTGCTGCCTGCTGCCTGCTGCCTGCTGCCTGCGCCACAGCCGCCTGCTGGTCGCTGAGCAGGGGCAGCGTCTCCCTGCGCAAGGCTGGAAGCCAGCGTGTGTACCGGGAACCGGGAAGGAAGGGGGACGGGGGATGGGCCTTTGAGGCTTCAGTGCCAATTCAGCAAATCAAAAGCAGAACCAAGCTCCACCAACTAAATCCAGCAAATGGAAAGCCGCAAAAAAGACTTGCTAGCGCAAATGTTTAGCCACCCTAACCTACGGATGGAGATTATATATATACCCTCTTCATTAGAAGACCAGATTTTGGAGTGTGTGCATTTGTGTCTTTGTGTCTGTGTGGGTGAGTGTGCATATGTTTCTTTCTCCTTCTCTCTCATTCTTTGCAACTGCAGACCTGGGAAATTTTGCAGTGTGCGTAAAACTTGATCATTTCGACAGGCTCCCATACAAAAATCCAAAGGCTTGGATACACAGCTAAGGTTTCTTAAAATTATTCAAATTTTTCTTCCTTGAATCAATTCTCTTTTATTAGTTGTTCTTCTTAATCCATTTTAAATTATATACTTTATCTTGAAAATTATCTCCATTACTAAAATACATCGTGAATGAGAAGATGGGGAATGCAATTTGCCCAGCCTATTAATTGATGCTGTGCTCAATTATTGATATATGGATAAAAGAGAAATTAATATTAAAATATATCTTGTACATTAGGGGAGAGGGGATAAAATGATCTCTTGCTCAGGTCTGAGTTTAGACCATTAGTTATATATTTACACACCACACAGAGAAATTGCCTAACTGAGCCCCTAGTTGGTTTACATGTCCGTCCAAAATTGCACAAGGCAAAATGTCACCTCAATAATTAAAATGCATTAGCTAAATTGTAGATTCATCTACAGCACTGGGCAGGTGGCAAAGCACCTGTTAAAATAGTCCATAGGTAGTCCCATTGAGATGCATAATGACCAAGCAGCTTGGGGAGAAGCAACACCAAGCCATGGCATTAAAGAGAAATAGAGAGATCCTCCAAGCTAGCTACCTCCATGAGGCAAAGAGATAGCCACAGAGGCAATGACCGGTAAAATCTCAATCATGCATGCCCATTAAACTATGTGCTTACAGAATTTTAGAGACCTCTGAGTCCCAGCCATCAGGACCCAGAGTAGGGTGGCCAACAGCCCTGGTTTACAGAGGCAAACTCCGTGTATGTGTGTGTTTAATTTTCTTTAGCTGAAGTTTAAGTCAAGTAATATATATTGGTGGTCCATTTGATCAGTAGAATGTTGTGTTTTATTTATTTGTATCTGAATACCTTTGAATTTGAATTATGCTCTCCTGTTCACCAAAAACCTAGCTGTCTTGATTGTGTTAAACTAGGTCTTGCCTAAGTTTTGTATGTAAGTTCATAACTTTTGAATCAGAAGCACATGGGAGAGATTAGAACATGTGAGTGAGACATTAGAACAGCTGAAAGGTGACTGTACAGTGACAGTGCCTTTGAGAGTTATGAGGTAAGGACAGGTGCTCCAAAGCCTGTGTGAGGCAGAGGTCTAGGAATTTTGGGAAGAAGATGGTTACTTTTTCTTGAGATTTGGAAAAGCAGGCTGGGTGCTTAAGTCCCAGGGTTCCCAGCTTCACTAGAGAGCCATCAACTCTAAGTATGTTAGTGAAGCAACTGAGCTTCCACGTGAAGAGAAACTATGGGCATCAATAACAGATGTTGCCATGGTAACCAATATCAACTAATGGTCCATGACCTATCCCCAGTGCTTCTTGTATTGCAGTTGGCACCACTCAGACTTCTGCACATACGTAGGGAAATGGAGGGCTATGAGATGCCTCAAAGTGGATGCTTTGCCGGACAGGTGGGATGAAAGGTGGATTCAAAATTAAGTTGATTCCAAATAAATAGTGAGGTAAAATACTTATTATACATCTGATTAAATTATACATTTAATCTTCAGCTTCTATTAGCATAAAGGATTCCCCTGGTTATGTTTCCTCTCCCCCTTCTCAGCTGGTACCCATTCATTCTCCCACCTGCTTGAATGTGTGGCCCCTCTGCAAGGAATGAGATCCACCCAAGATGGTGAAACATTTCATCACAGTGACACAAGCAGGAGACAGCTGTCGCCCATAAATCAAATTTGGGAGGTGTTATGATTCCTCTACCGTGAAGTCCAGAGGTTAAACAGGCCAAATGGTACATTCAGTAGGCTACCCCCTTGGGAGGTTCAGTAAATCACTTCTATGTTTGAAATTCTGTTCATAACTAATTTGATTATTCAACCAATTCCTCAAACCTTGTTCCTTCCAATAAACATACTCACATTTTCTATTTACTGCCATCCCCCCAAACTTCCATTTTAAATCATTTTAATGACAAAATAAACATACTCAAATATTCAATTCAAAATCAATTTTCCTCCATTGGCAACCTGACTGGTAGGCCAGGGCCCACTTTTATAGTGGG
>PVKM010025393.1:0-19959 GCA_004027735.1 Carollia perspicillata | reverse complement strand
CATCCCTGAGATTGCTGCTCTGCAGGGTTTAATCAAAGCACTGCTCTTGAGTATAGGCAGTCGATTCCTTGACTCCCTGAGACCCGCTCCTTAGTTACTCCTCACTGTTATCAGTGAGCTGCAAAACTGGACCGTGTCGTTCTGCTCCCTTGTGAAACGGCTCTTGTTTGATTGTGTTTTGGTGTCGTTCTCACCCCGTGTGCTTATCTAGTGCCTGTAGTCCAGGTGGGCTGTGTTACACCTCGGGGTTTCTTTTCAGGAAAATGCCGCTTAGAGCGAAAAAACAAGACAGGGAAGTAATTTTCATAAGAGTTAATGTGCAGCGTCCCAGATTGTCCCACGCAGCACTTTGTATCAACTCTGCCCTCAAATGCTTTAAGTAACCCTTCAGTGTTAAGAAAAATAAAGATATAATAGCACTTTTTATGTGGAGAGGATTCTCAGGCGTTGGAGGCTGGAAAGCATCTCCACCGTCTTGTCCCGTGAGTGTCAGTGAGTGTCAGTGCAATTCCCAGCCGCTTTCTCTGAGCAGAGCCTCTGGTGGATGGGTGGGAGCCAGTGGGTTGGTTGTGGCATAGCACAGGACTCCCCGAGTTGGCCCCGGTCTCTCTGAATGGTCCTCAGAGACCCTGTTGGTCCCCATGTCCCTGTCTGCTGGTCTGCGTGGGTTGGGGTGGGAGGTGCAAAGAGGGAGACTGTCTCCTGGCTCCCTTGACAAGGGGCTCAAAGTCCACCTGCTGGGGGGGAACCCCGGGGCTAGTGGGCAGGCAGATGAAAAGAAGCCCCAGCCAGGGAGGAGAACAGATGAGAAGAGCAACCGGAAAAGGTGCTTCTGAGAGCAAGAACTGTTAGAATATTTCAGAGGCGCTTTTCATGTTTGTAGCATTGGCAACTATTGCCACCTGATTACAGGGCGCATTCATTTTGAGAGGCATCGTGATTTCATAGATATTGAAGGATGGGGAGAGAAATAAACCCATGCACATTATAGTTGATGAAGTACACTAAATTCTGGGATGCAGATACAGGGAAGAGATAGAGGAGTGGTGATAATTAAATGATATAAAACATATTACTGAGCCGAAGAAAGACTGGTGTCCGCAACTCGAAAGGCCTGTGCTGGGCGGGTTGATGGGAAAAGAGGCTCACCTAGTCGTGAGCTGCTCAGGTTTCTGAACGTGGGGATCCAGAGAAGAAAGCTCCTGCAAGCTTCCTGACAGAGCGCAGCACCGACTCCTAAAGGAAGTGGGATCAGTCTGGGTTTAGGTTTCTCTCCGGCCAGATTGGAAGCCGGGCGGCAGAATGACTTCTAGGGATGCCCGAGAAAAAGGGCCAGAATCCCCAAATTCCGTGTTGAGCTCCCATTACCTGTCTGGGTGAAAAAGAGACTTACAAATATGCAAGGCTCTAGAGAATTTATTAACGTTATCAGCTCGCAGCCAGAGTCCATTAAGGAGACAAAACTCATCAGTTATTTTTATAAAGAGAATTTAATATAAGAATTGTTAACGAGGCAATGGAGCAGAAAGACAACAACACCAAGGCAGTGCTGTTTAATAGAAATATAATCTGAACCATCTATGTAATTAAAAAATTTCTAGTAGCCTCTCCAAAAACGTGAAAAGCAATAGGTGAAAATAACTCAAAGATATTTTATTTTTCTCAATATATCCAAAAGATTATGGTTTTCACAGGTAGTCAGTGGTGAAATTTATTAACGAGATATATTACATTTTCATGCCAGGTATTAAAAATCTAGTGTATGCTTTTTACCGACAACACGTCTGAGTTTGGACGAGCTGCGTTTCACGGGCTCCAGAGCCGACGTGTGGGTAGTGTCGCCTGTTTCGGACAGTGCAGCTCTAAGGAATCCCAGAGGTAGTGCTGGCAGGAAGCAGTGGTTGTTAAAATATTGAAGTTTGGAGGGGGAGGCAGGGCTCTGGAACTGCAGCTCAGGTATCTGAGGAGGGGGTGTCTCCTGGCTGGCTGGCTCATATATCTGAGCTTGGAGCAGAAGCCAGGGTCTGGGACTCAGATTTTTGAGGAGCCTACCAGTGGGTAGGGGTGGTGTCTCCAGAGTGTGGGGTGCACTGAGGTTGATGTTGCAAGTGTGGGCAGACCCGCGGACGGAATTGAACTGCTGCTGCAGGAGCACAGCGCTGCTGCCAGTGTGGAGCCGTGGGGCAGGCCTGAGCGATGGGGAAAGGCACAGGCAGCAAACTGGAGAGACGCCTGTTCTTCCTCCAGCCTCGTGGTCTCCCTCTGGCTCCCTCTATTGGCGGAGCCTAACGGGGACCCGGCTGCAAAGCAGGCGTGGTTCAGAGACTCCCAGCTCTTATCACAGAGCAGCGGCTAGAAGAGGGATGTGACGCTGGGAGTCGCAGGTAAATGTCTGACAGAGTAGCCCATCTTAGCAACATGCTTAAAGAAAAGCAAGTCTAACCACATTACAACTTAATTACAACGGAGATAATAAGAAAGAGATATTAATGCACTTTGTGGAGAGGAGTGGAAACACCTGTGAAAATCTGTCTTCTCATTGTGCACGTGAATGATGGGCTGGGGACGTCGAGAGACACTAATAAGGATTCTAGAGATTGAAGAGAAATTCTTGAAAAGAAAACCTAAAGAATTTATGAATTTAAAAGCACGGAACTCTTTCTTGGCTAAGAGTTGGGTGCTGGGGGAAGTATTCAAATGATACCATCTTCCTGCGTTTGCAGAGTGTAGTGGTTGGGAAAAGAGTAGGAATTGCGCTTTTAAACAATAGTAGGGCGAAGAGTGTGGATGGATGTTGAGGAAGGGGACGGCCAGAAGGGCACGGGAGAACCCCACAGGTCCTCTTGAGAGGAAGAGGAGGATGGCGAGGAACTTGCTGTAATTGGGAAATAAGACACAGACGGAAAAAAGATGAAATAATACAATGAAAGGGGTGAAAGAGAACAAATTACTAGTAAACATAATACAAAATGGAAGAAATAGAAGTAAGCGTATCAGTTGTTGCACTGTTAATGACCGTGACTGACCACAACTGTCACTTAGAGATGAAGGCTGTCAGATTATGTTAAAACATGTCACACGCCCACCAAGAGCTATGTATTACTTGTATGACATACACTTAAAACAAAGTAACTTGTTTTAACCTTAATGAAGGTTAAGGAAGGTTAAAAGTTATTGGATTGGCAAAGCGGTACCAAACAAAAAGAAGGATGAGGAAAGATGCCATCGAAGGTTCTGAGCAGGAAAGGAATAAAGAAGCCCAATTATGTAACGATAACGAGCAGTTTGTGAAGACAGCAGTCTTTACGAAACTTAGTGCATCAGTCAGATTAGCGGTTCAACATATGAATGAAAACGATTAGATATTCAAAGACTACTTGAGTAAAAAAAACGAAGGAGTTTGTGTGATCATTCTTTTCTTGCGAATGTCTGCACTGGTCTTGGGGGAGGATGCTCTGAACTGTACCGTGAAGCACTGACCCAGAGGAGAGGGAGTGAGCCAGGTGGCGTGAGTGTCTGGGGGTGCAGTGCAGGTAGACGGGGAGAGGCTGCATTTTGGTTCAGACTTGCAAGTCCTTTGAAATGGAAAAGAGAAGTGCTGGTTCTTTCCTGCTCTGAGTCTCAGAAGGGAGAATGGTAATGTCTTCTCTCGGGCCAAGTTTCCCAAGACTTACCACGATAACTAAGGACGTAATTTCAGAGTATGTGTCCTGGCAAAGATAGGACCTTTATGAAAAGGAAACCTAAGTGCTGTAAAAGGCATGATGTGTGTTTTCTATCCGTAAGGGTACTAAGATACCAAGCTGCCGTACGAGCAAGGATGCTGCTAAGGTGCCCGCCCCTGTCTCTCAGGTCACCGAACGGGAATATTGCCCACGTTTTCTATCTTCAGGAGGAAGCCATCTCACATCGTCATCTGCCCCTGGCCGAAGCTGCCCATCTCCGAAGGGGCCAGTGCTTGCCAGGGGAGTTGATGGCTTGCCCGTCTGGACCAGTGAAAGGGATTTGCCCTTAGTTCCCTCTTCCTCCAGCTGACTCTGGTTGTCCTCTCCAGTGCGTGTTTGCGAGGGGGAGGGGTGTAGGTACTTTCTAGACAAGTCTCTAGCGGTAGCAGGTCGTGTAGGGGCATTTTCTTCCACGCCTTCTATGAGGCAGTTTACGGCACAGTTTAACAGTGTGTGTCTCTGCCTCCCCACTTTTACCGTTGCTAAGTTGTATTTTGAATATTACAGCAATTAATACGTGCTTTAAGATAAAAAGTTGATTATTTTGGTGTAAGATGTCTCTAAATACGCAGTCAAGCCAGATAAACAAGCAGCCGTAGGTCGTATAGAAGAGGGGAGACGGGGTGCTGCAGTGTCGTGTGTGTAACTCTTGGGGAGTCGAACCGTGAATTCCTGAGGAAAGAGGGGGTGCACGGGCCACGAATGGGGTGATATTAACCTGGGAACTAAAATCAGAATTGTTTTCAAGTGTAAACGCATTTTTTAGTTTAGGAGGAGAGTGTATTTGATAAGAAGATGGTCCGAGGAAAATCCAGGACAGGTAGAACCTGTTCCCAGGTGACAGCTGAAACGGGGACTTCGGGTCCAAACCAACACGCACCATGTGCACACGTGGTAGGCGGTCACCTCGAGGGGGAGGGGGATGGCTGGGCTCTGGCTGCCGGGCCTCCTGATGCGGCCGAGCTGCCTCTTCTCCAGCATCGTTTGGAGGCTTTGCTGGGAAACCTCCAGGTTGTGACTGAATTTTAGTGTGAATGAAAACAAAATCACTTGTGTTTAATGTTCTTGTGCAAAGGAAGGAAACCTTCCTTACTAGAGTTGAATGACATTTTAAGTGATATTTATGTAGAAGCACAGATGACCGACATAAATACCCTCTCGGTTATACTCAGAACCAGGCCGTAATGCGGTTAAATAATACTGATTTACTGCATGGTTAGCTAGATTGCAGTTATTTGACTTTCCAAGACAGCGTTAGCTATTGCTAAGTAACCATTATTTGAAGAGTACCAGTGTTCCGTGGTGTTAGACTTTACTCACACTCTGTATTTACTCTTTCAGAAGGATTTGTTGAGTGTCTGCGCAGAGCCAGGCACTTCAGTGTCGGGCCACAGTGTGCAGAAAACAGAGTTCTTCGCCCATGGCTCACGTTCTCGTAAATGTTTGTGTGCGTGCATCTGTCTTCTTCGTGAGACTGTGGGCTCCCCAAGCCAGGCTGTCTGGCTATACCTCTCACTAGCCTGGCGACCTTGGACTAATGACTTATAACTTTGGTAAGCCTTGGATTTACATAGCTTCTCTGCACCTCAGGCTCCTTACCTGAAACACAGTGATCAGTTTGATAAGGCGTTTGTGAAGATTGATTGAGTTACACCTGGCAGGTGCTTAGAACTGTACCTGGCACAAAGTAAGCGTTAATAAATGGTAGTAGCTCTTTATCTGTTGCCAATACAGACATTACACATAGATACATATAGCTGTTAGTAGAGCTACAAATAGGTATGATATATGAATATAATATGGCTACATAAGTGTATATCTCTATTTATTTGGAAATCTCAGTGGACATACATTTCTTTCAGGATTTTAAATAATTTGATCTGAGAAGTATTAAGCTTGCTATGTACTTTTATTTTTGTAAAGTCTTATTAATAGAAAGCCGTGTATTTGTTCTGGCATTATTTTTAATAGTCTTATAATTAGTTTGTTGAATTACCGACTCAGCTTTCCTGTTTAAAAAATGAATAGTAAACAGTATTTTGAATGCTGGTTCAGCATGTCCTGACAGAGTATGATGCATTAAAATAAAATTCATCATTAGCATTAAAAATGACCTCTGAGGTTGTAGCTCCTCATTTTTCTTTTCCAGTGTTTGAAACGGTCTTTCTGAGTCCCGTACATTGCAATACTTTGCAGATCTTGTCTGTGTATAATGGTCACTGTCCAACGTTAGAGAATTATTTCATCAGATCATTTTATCTCTTAACAGTCTCAGTTTCCCATTTATTCTCTCCCATTATCTGAGGTTCTTGTCAACTTTCCCTGAGTAATATAATGGCCTTATATAGTAAATTATGAAGTCGTCCTTCTAAGCTAGAATTGTATAGAATTACTTACCTGTCAGCCTGCATGAAGATAAATCCGAGTGTTTGCGAGCGGCCAGATGAGCAGAATACAAGTTCAGAGAAACATTTAGGACTACTGAATGGTAAACCAAGTTGGGAGAGGGCTGGCAATAGTTTTGACTCTGGCAGGCTCTGATTGGGTATAATGAGAACACATAAAAATGAGCTTGTTTTAAAATAATTATGGGTAATACTGGGTTTTAAAACAGCCCTTGTGTGACCACAAAGGTGAGTAATGTAATGGAAGCTGACTCCTGTAGGGAGCTAACCCTTTAGGAGCTTGAGGAGGTGTGGCTTGGGAAGGCCGATCAGGTCACGTCGTGTCTCTTGTGTCCTTTCCACAGCTCGGTTTTTCTCGTGTGAAACAAAAGGGAGATAGTAATGCCTCCTCCAGGGCAGACAGTGGCGATCAATATGTAAAAAACACCTTGCTCCAGTTACCTTTAAAATGTCCTTCCCACTTTCTTAAACCCTTTAGTTTTTATGTACAAACCAAAATAAATAGAACTAGATTTATATAGTATGTATCTGTGAAAGCTGAATGTGCATGAGTGGTTTATTGTTACTATTTTTTCCATTTAAAAGAGGGTATTTGAACAATAGTCACTGTAGGAGGTTTACGTGGTGTTTAGAGTTTGGTTTTGCTGGGGTATCTTAAATCTCTCCCCTGACCAAGAGCATTCTGGGAAGAGGACCGCTCTGCCAGGGCTCGCTGCGGAGGGCAGAGCTGACTGCTGTTTGTTTCAGGGAGCTTAGGCTAGCTTTCCAATTACTTAATGCAAACAAGAAAAGTTTACACTAAACTCCTACTACTTCCCTTAAAACTCTAGAGAATTTAAATGGGGAGAGATCCGTATTTGAGAGAAGGAAATTTAAATGAAACTTATTATCATGGGCTTAATGTAGAATATTTAGCCAAGGGATCTGAAATAATCAGTGGGAAATGCCAATAAATAAAGAGAATGAATTCTCTGAGACACTTGGTACATGTAGTTTTATTGTGGGATAATTCTTAAATCTTTGGAAACCCAAGTTGATAATGAAAGACATTTCATCTCACTCCTTCTTTCTGCCCAACGGGGAGGGACCAGCAAGGGGAAGCGCTGCCTGTCACCGTCAGGGAGCTGGCCACGCCCCTTTCTCTCCAGGAGTGTTGATGCTCAGCTCCCGCACTGGGTTGCACAGGGCTGCAGCTCTCTGTGAGGCCCCGGGAACCTGGGCGTCTGATTTGGCTCAAAATAAGAGAGGAATGGTTTGATCTTACGGATATCTGCACTTTCATAGATGGCCATTGACTAGAATAGCTTGACGGAGTATAAAACCAAGGGCGCCAGAAGAGTGTTCCGGAAAGAACTGGGAGTTTCTGAGGATACCAGCAGTTGTTCTTGGCGGAATAGTTGTTAAATGATCCGCATGAATCAGTGAAAGAAGAAACTTATTAGAGGAAAATATTGCTGTAAATGATTTTCATGGAGGCGGTGGTTGGGGAAATGAGGAGTAGTACATTTAGAAACCTCGAATCTGTTGCTTTTATTTCTAAAGTGAAAACCTCAACTAGTTACACCATTTTTGTGAAACTCGGTCCTTCAAAATAATTGGAAAGAAAGCAGAGCTGCCTTCTAAAATTTTCTAAATTTCTTCCTAAAATGGCCAAGGTGATTCTAAGCTTAAGTGGGATCTTTCAAGCCTTGCACTATTTTTATTGAAAATTTCACGTGTCCCACGCTGTGTGTGTGCCGTGTTGTGCGTGCACACGTGTGTTTTCAGAGCGCCCCCCAGTGCCCGCCTTCGCTGTCTGAGACGGCAGCCACAGAGCGTGAAGGGAAGCGCTCAGGGATCCAGACCCAGCTGGCGGTTCCGCTAAGGCACCGACTGCCTCCTGCCCTGTGCTGTGAAATTAGTTACTCGTTAGATTTCAGTTCACGTGTTCTGCGCTCACGCATGTCATTTCATAGTATCCTCACTTTTTACAAGTAAAGCATGTTTCAGAGTCTGAGCTTCAGGAAGGTAGGGCCCTTGTCTCTTTTTGCTCCTCATTTTGTTCTCAGTAACCAGGATAGTGTCGGTCACCCAGCAATCACATGTCGAATGCATTGGGAATTCCACTCGCTCTGACTGAGCGTGCAGTTTCTGTTGAGTAGCAGGAAGCTGTGAGGGTGAGGCTAGAAATACAAGTGTCCACTGAGTGAAAACTCCACAATTTGGAGAAAGCACTCCTTTGTCTCATTTGCTCCTCGCCACCACCTTTGTCAAAAGTTTTTATGTAATGGGGGCAATATATTTAATGTATGATGTTTGCAAAACTCTTAACTGCAAGGGATCTTAAGAGTACATAGACTTGAGTATATTAATAGAGTTCATCCTTCAAATTTTGAAGCTGTGAAAACTGAGGTTTGTTAAGTTGTACAGCCAAGTTGCTGGTAGGTAATGAGAATTTGTTCTGGGACCTCCTGCTGGACTCCTAAAGATGCAGCTCTACTTGTAAGGATAAATGAAAGTCACTGTGAGGATTTATTAAGAAAGGAAAATGATTTCTTTTTAGTCAGTTTGTGCCACGCCCAGTGTCCGTGCAGCCAGGAATCTGTCGTAATTAGGTGATGCTGTTGCAGAGGCTCTGGCAGTGTGGAGTGCAGAATGCCTTTTACATGGAAGTATTACCACATCCGTCTGTTCTAAGTGACTCAGTGCAGCTCGGATGAAATCACTCTTGTGACACTCAGTGTGGAGGCTCTGCCCTCGTCGGCTACAACCTGTCTCTGGTTGTTTCTGGAGTTCCCCAGTCTTCCGTTTTCTGCTGCTCGTTTGCCATTCATTTCTTCGTGCATTGGCACATGCAGCGAGTATTTGCTGGGCACCTACCGGGTAGCAGGCATCGGGGTGCAGCAGGGAACAACCCCCCCCCCAGATCCCTGCCTTTGTGGAGCTTACAGACAAGTGGGAGAGAAAGGCAAGTGCAAGGACAGGGCTGCCAGATCGTTATGGTCCGTGTTTGATTTTAGAAACCCCTGAAGGTAATAAAAAGAAAGCAGAACTACTTTTTGGTGAAAATTTTGGAGATTTTATTCTTTCCTGAAAATCACTGCTTTCTTTGTATTCCTGACCCTATAGTGGGTACTGTTACTATTATTGCTACTTATTGGGTTGGCCAAAAAGTTTGTTTCATTTTTTCCTATGATGCCTCTGGTAGTGCTTAGCTGTCTAACTTCATTTGAAACAATTTTGTTAGATTGTATTGTGATAGCTGTCATATTGGCGTGTGTTTAAAAAAACTAATCAAAATTGGAGAATTTTTGTGCAGCCATTTTAAGATTGAAGATGGAAGAAGATATACAACGTTTTAGGCATATTATGCTTTGTTATTTCAAGAAAGGTAAAAGCGCAATTGAAACAAACAAAAAGATCTGTACAGTGTATAGAGAAGGTGCTGCGACTGACTGATCGAACATGACAGAGCGGTTTGCGAAGTTTCTTGGTACTGTTGACATTTTGGCCAAATGACGCCCTGCTGTGGGGCTGCCTGATGCAGTGGAAGATGGTTCACAGCACCCCTGGCCCCCACCCACTAGAGCCAATAGCGGGAGAATAGCTGACCTACTCAAAATACCAAATCCATCAAGTTACTGGTGAAAATGTGTCTTTCATTTTACGGAAAAAACTAAGTGGACTCTTTGGCCAACCCAATAGCTAAAATCTGTTAAATGCTTATTCTGTTACAGGCTTTGTGCTAAGACCTTTGTGTATATAGCACCTTGTGAGGCGGGTGTTTCACCATTCCATTTTACTCTCGAGAAGGACAGGACCCAGGGACGTGAACTGAAGTGTTAATGCTCAGTGAGGGAGCGGTAGAGCCTTGATTTGGACCCGGGGTCCAACTCCAAAGTTCGTGCATCTGTACCAAGTGTTGCAAGCTGAAGAACCTTTATTTTTTAGTATAATGGTGGAGGTTTTTGTGCTCATCTTTTTGCTTTTATTTCACTAACTGGGCAAAACTTTATGACATTTCTTAAACATTCAGCCACTTTTAAGTCCATCTGTAATGATATTTATGTCACTCGCAAGTGAACTCAGAAAAAATATACTGATTATTAAAATAAACGTTTAAAATGTGATATAGTGAATGTGGTAGACATGAGAAAAACCCAGTTGTGCTGAATTTGCTCTGTAATGTAATTTTTGTAATAGTCTTCCGCATGCATCTGAAGTGCCTTGTGAGCATCCAGTAGGCGACCCATAAATGATAGTGATTTTTGGTATTTTACCTTCTGCCTCACTGGGTAAGCAGATAATATTTTGTGTCTGCAGGTGATAGGCTTGTAAAAATGCTTTAACTGCACAGTTTGGTAATAGGAGTCAGTAACCTCAGCCATTACCAGCACAGTATTCTCATGTGGACCACTTCGTTTGTAATGTCACTCGCCTTTTGTATTTCTCCAGCATTTATTTGGGTACAACTACATTTTGGTACTTGAGGGCAGTAGCCCACAACCTTTAGTATGCGTCAGAATTACCTGGGAGCCTCACTAAAAGATAGTTTTCTGCTCCCCCCCACCCCCACGGCCGAGATTCCGGTCCAGTAGGTGTGGGGCGGTGACTGCGAGTTTTCATTTCTAACAAGCTCCCAGGTGGTGTGATCATATGTGCCCAGTGCGTTTACGGATGGAATCATGATGTTGCTGCTCTTACTGTGAAATTTACTGGGATGTAATACAGAGAAATTTGGTTTGTGTAAGTCTAATTGTTCTTATTACTTAAGAAAAAATTTTCTAAGCAGTTACTTTTGCATTTGAGAATTTCAAAGTGCTGGTTTTAATTGTTTCTATTATTTATCTTTATTCAAGAACACAAAAACAAGGTTTAAGGGAATACATTATAACTTGGGAGTATGTTTTACAAGGTGATTTTACCTGTTGTAATTGATTTCTGAGAATTATAGGGTATCAGGATGATGTAGCAATTTAAAAATAGTAACAATTTTTTTCCTTTGGCCCTTTCCAAGAATTTTTAAAACTAAACTTTGACAGACTAGTATTGAGTTCAATTTGTTGTTCATCATTTCCACTTATAAAGTAGATTTCACTCCGAGTTTCACTTATACTGACATAACAATTTTACCTTTTCAAAGCATCACTTAGACCTTTGGGGATATGATGGTATAGAGGGGTTATTCTCTCCAAGAAGAAAAGGCAATCAGAAAATCTTTGTCCATGAAATTAGACTGAAATGTGCTCTCATTTATCTGAATACCTTTATGTGCCAGGCTCTACGGTAAAGATCGGTGCCAGCGTAATGTATCTTTTTCAGGTACAATGAGGGGTTGTAGTGAATGGTAACGTAATATGATCTAATTGTGCGATGAGGCTACTGATAAACCTGATGCAGTTGGATGCTTTATTCATAGAATGAGCGTTGTGTGCAGCTCTTGGGAGGTGCACTGCTGCTGTTTTATTTTGCTAGACGGTGTCTGCTGTGTTACGTGTAGCTTGGAGCTTGGGACACCTTGGAGTGGTTCCAGAGGTGAGGGGCCCTGCCGTTGGAAGGTCGGTCCAGTTTTGCATATGAAGACTGTTGGCAAATGGGAGTTATTCAGTGGGAGGGTAGACAGCTCACCTTGTCGTTGCCTGCTGCAGCGTGAGATCCGTGAGGTCAGGGGCCTGTCCATCTTGTTCAGCACTGCGTCCCTGCACCTCCTACCGTGCCTGTTGCGTGTTCAGCAAACAGTTGATTTCAGCCCATTTCGAGGGGGAAGAGATGGTCACTTTCAAATATTTGTCCTGTCGATGGCTCATTAATTAGATTTATCATTCATATCTCCAGAGGGCAGATGGTGGCACCAGGGATGGAATTTTTAGGTGGGCAGACTTCAGTTTTACATAAGAAGAACTTTGTCAAACCAGCTTAGCAGTCACGTGGATGAACTTCATGTATTTGAATTGTTATTTTAAATGCTCAGGAAAGTTTGTGTGGGGATTCACTAGAAAAGGCACTTGCTTTTGATGAACCGGATGTCAAGGTGATTTCAGCTGTTTCTGTTTTTATTTAAGTATTTCATTAAAAAAGAATGCCAAGCCTTAAGTGTTCCCTTTGTTAGTTAGACCTTTCTTGTCTTTTCAGACTAAAGCATGGCAAAGACCTGGAGCGTGAGAGGGCTCTGGCCAACGAGCAGCTGACCAGGGCCATTCTCCGAGAGCGGGTGTCCAGTGAGGAGGAGCGCGCCAAGGCAAAGCACCTGGTGAGCACTGAGAACTGACGGGAAACGTCCGGTTTGTAAGGGAATCCCTGACGTTTGGGAACAGCGATGCGCTCCATGCCAACGATCAGTGTTGACAAAATTCATGTTCCTCTGGCCGAGGTTGCCTTGATTTTTGCCTTTACAAGTTGACAATTTGCTGAAATTAACCATGAGGGACTTTTCAAGGCAGGTAACTTGAGGGTGAGTGCAGGAAAAGTCAATACCAAAACACAGGTACCGCATCCTGCCTGAAGGGATAGTGTGTCTGTGTGCAGTGCCCCACTCCCTCCCCTTTGACTCCACTGTCCCGAAGACCCCGGGCCTGCAGCCTGGCTCGTGTCTCTGCCCTGGTGACCATCAGCTGTTCGTCTGGGCGGTGTCCAGCAAAGGTCAGTCACTCTCTGGGACTTAGAAAGGGGAAAACAGAGCCAGGGCTTTGGGGAACCATCGTTGTTGTTGGATTTTTTTAGAAGATTTTATTTATTTATTTTTGAGAGAAGGGAACGGAGGGAGAAGGAGAGGGCGAGAAAGAGAGGGTGAGATGTGAGAAGGAAGCATCTATCTGTGGCCTCTTGAGTGTGTCTCGACCAGGGACTGAACCTGCAACCCAGGCATGTGCCTGATCAGGACTGGAACTGGCAACCTTTTGCTTTGTGGGACGACGTTTCAAGCAACTGAGCTACACTGGTCAGGGTGGGGGAACCATTCTTTTTTAAAGAAAAGAAAAATTAAAAACTTTTTTTTTTATTTTAAAGATTATATAAGCATGTCTAAAAGTGATTATTAATAGAAAGAAGAAAACTTAGAAGGCACCCGTCAACCTGTCATTCTCATGCAACCACTGTTGACATTGGGATGTGTTTCCCTCTGAATAAACAGTTTTTATTCCTAGGTCTGTTACACATTTACGAACTTGGATAATGCCGTATGTCGTGTTCAGCATCAGGAACATATTCTTATATAACCAAGTGTTCTGAAATGTAGTGTTTCATGGCCAATAATATTCTGTGTTCTGTGTGCCACATAATTTATTAAACAATTTCCCAATGTTGGATAAAAGAAGAACTGCTGTGGAGGAGGCCCGGGGTCCTGGCTGCTCAAACCCCACTCCAGCCTCCCTCGAAGCCCGCGAGTCACTCCTCAGAACCATCAGTGCTCGTTGGAGAGTGGTCAGGAACTCACGGGGGAAGTGAGCTGGGACTCTGCGCTACAGAATTGTGAACGCAAGACGGGGAGGGGTGTCCTTAGGTCAGCAGGCGGTTGGGAATTGTGAACAATTTTAGGAAGAGGGTCAGCTTCTGTTCTCCTATTCTTTCTCTTGGTCCTTTCTTTGAGAGGCTAATCTGTGACTGTACCCTTAAAAAAGAATTAAAGGAACTTCATGTGTGATGAGGCCACTGCTTTGGTGAGTCACCCAGTGTCCAGGCTGAATGAGGAAATAGTGAAGCTAGAATAGAGGTGATGGAATAAGGAATGTCAGGTGACCGGCTGGTCGCCACCATGAAGGACGGCACATGTTGAGAGGAACTGAGGCTGGGCGATGGGGCAGGATGGCCATTTGTCACGAAGGGGGGATAATTTCAGAATTAAAGACAATAGCACTGAGTAAGGCAGTCACTGCCGATAGCTGCTCTACTCCCGAGAGTCATTGTCACTAATGTCACAGCCCCCCCATTGGAAGGCTGGGATGGAGTGGAGACGGCCAGTAGTGCGTATGTCTAGGGAAGGTGGGGGTTAAGCCTCTTAGCTGCTAGGGGGTGGAAGGATCCTTGGTTGGCATTCTTCTTTGTGCTGCAGCTCTCGCCTCTTCTCTTTGAACCACTCTTCTCCCTACTAGGATTGCATCTGATTCAGAGGATCAGACACTTGAGCAGTAGTTCGTGGCCACAGGAACATGGCAGTCTACAGTAATTTAGGTACCCCACGACTCCAAACATATTTATCGCACTCCCCCTTTATTATTGTTATTCCTTACTATAGAAGACACGCATGTTCAGTGGGTCAAGGTCAGAAAACAGACACAAAAACATTAAATCACTTAAATTACCGCTCTCTAGAGATAATGACTGTAAAGTTTTTGGCTTATTGTTTTTATGTTCCTTTTCACACTCCATTAAGTCTGTAAAAAACATTTATATTAGTATGGGTACATGTGTACCCCCAACCATAGGTGATAATAAACATAGTCTTGTATGACTCTTATAATAACCTTCCCATTTAAAAAATTAGACTCTGTGGTGTAAAGGTCTTTCTAAGCCAATAAGTATATATTCGTGTGATCATTTTTAATGGTTGAGTGTATTTCACTAGATTTTCCTCTAATTATTAAAATCATACAGGGATATTGTAGAAAACTTGGAAAATGTAAAAATTACTAAGGGACCCCCTCATATCCATCAAGATGGCTGCTGTCAAAAGGACACACGATGACAAGGGTGACAGCGACGTTGTGGGAAAGGGAAGTGGCTCGGCCGCTGTGGACGGCAGCGTGGCAGCCCCTCGGAAAACTGAAGGCAGAATTACTACACGGTTCCGCAATCCTGCTTCTGGGCATCTAACCAGAAGCCCTGAAAGAAGGTCTCAGAGAGCTATCCGTCCGCCCGTGCTCACAGCAGCATTGCTCACAGTAGCCGAAAAGCGGCAGCAGCCCGCGGGCACCACAGATGAGCGGGCAAACAAGACTGTGGCGTGTCCAGGCAGTGGGATGACGCTGAGCCTTAGAAAGGAAGGAGGTTCTGGCACATCCTGCGGCACGATGAACCTTGCGGACACTGCGCTGAATGAAACCAGCCAGTCACAAAAAGACACGTTGCATGCGGCCCCTCCTGCGTGAGGTTTCCCGAGTCGTGAGATTCACGGAGACAGGGAGTGAAGGTGTGGGTGCCAGGAGCTGGGCGGAGGGAGCAGCTTTTTCACGGGTGTGGGGTTCCCGTTCTGCAGCGTGAAGAGGACCCCGGAGGGTGGCTGCAGAGCAGCGGGAATGCACTCTGCGTTCCTGCACTGCACACTTCTAAATGGTCGAGATGGTGAATTCTGCGGGCATTTTACCACAGTTGAAAGTGAGAAAAAATTACCAAGAAATTAAGCAACACTGCACGTATAATTAATGTTTAGGGGTATGAAGTTCCTCTTGGCTTTTCCCCCCGTGGACACCGTCCGGGTTTTCAGATTCTGTACTTCACTGCCTTGTAAAAAGCGTGGTGTGGAGCTTCAGGCCTGCTGGTGTGCCCGGCTTTCCTGATCCCAAGCCGGGGAAGCGGGCATCCTCTGACCCTGTGAATAATGTGAGAGTCACCCTAGGAGCATTCACATCGATCTGCTGTGAGTGCTGGGTCCCCGCTCCTGTCATCCTTAACCCTAAGACGTGGGACTCTGAGTGATGGCTAAACATTGACTTGTTCCTCTTTGTTTAGAAATGTTGCAGCCTGTGTGAAAGTAAAGGTTAGGTTTCACACATTTAAGGAATTGGAAAGCTGTCTTTCAGGAAAACTAGAGGGGAAAAAACCCAAACCGATGTGGTGCTGGTACTGTCACATAAAACGAGCTCCTCCTCCCCTGTCGTCTCCCCCCGCCCCCCGACAGCTGACATTTGGATGGCTGTCTCCTCAGGTGTGAGTTCAGGCTTTCTTCCCACAGTTGTGGCAGCTGCTTTCTGAAAGCTCTTTGAAGGGCAGTGTCATGGTCGCCCTGTTGTTGAAGTTTTAAAATGGGATCAGATCGAAACTTTCCCCTTTGGAAGAATTGCTTTAGCTGGAGAAGCCGTAAGTCCTGCTTTAGATTCCAGAAGAGCCCACCAGCCCCTCCTTCCACCTGTCGGTGCCTGGGACCAGCATTTCAGTCAGCTGATTTCACCCAGAGGTTTCGGGGGCAGTTTACTGACAATTTACCTACATGAAATAGTAATTAAAATCCACATTAAAGTCATGCTTCTTAGAAGCAGGAAAGCATCTTTGTAAAGAATGAAGACTAAGTAAGAGGAAACCTGTACAGTTAATGCGATTTGCCATTTTGTGTATCTTCTAAGATCTCATGCATATAAATCTAATTTGCTGTGTCATTAGGTATATATATATATATATAAAAGCAGGGAGTTGCCTTCTTCTGACTTTGCAATTATATTTGATTTCTTTTTTTAAATGTCAATTAAAATTTGATGGACTCTTTTTTCTTCTCTCATTAGGCTGTTTCAACCTTAGTCATTTCTCATTAAATTTAGACTTGAAAAGAAGCCCTACTTACTTAAGGGAATAGTTATGAAATATTCTGGAGTTTATAAACTTAAATGTGAAATACTGTTCTTCACTCTTTAGACAGGTGTTTTATTGAGTGCTTACGGTATGTTAGATTGTGAAGACATATAAAATGAAAAAGACAAAATCCTGTCCTTCAAGAATTCACAGTATAATGTGGGAGACAGATACATTTAAAATAATGTTAAAAAGTGTTAAGTCTGTTACAGAGCCATGCTACTTACATTTTCGTGAGAGTTCTCACTTTTGTGAAAGCAGGGGCTTTTGTTTAACTCAGTGCGACATCTTCATTCACTCGGTCAACGCACACGTGAGTGCCTAATGTCGGTGAGTGCCTGGCGAAGAGTGAGCAGTCGACGACTCTTGATTGCGTAAGTGGAGGGTGGAATCTACTCAAGCCCTGGAAATGGGAGGAGAGGAAAAGGGGAAGAACAGGAAAGACTTCCTAGGGAAGTGGTGCCTGATCTGAGTCTCGACGCGTGGGGGCTGCTCGTGGGGTTCAGGAGTCGGGCGGTCCAGCCTGTGACGGTGTGGGCGAAAGCACGGAAGCGTGGGCGTGGCGGGGCACCGCAGGGGCTGCTGAGCGGGACGCGCAGGGCAAGGAGTGTTGGAGGAGGAGGTGGGGGAAGTTGGCATGGCCAAGGCTGTGAGTTCCATAGGCCCCTGGACTGTTTTTACCTGAGGTTTGAAGGGGAGAAATGAAGTGGTTAGATGGGCATTTTGACAACTCAGTCTAGTGAAGTGTGAAGGATGGAACCGAGGAAGAAATGAATGGAAACAGATCATTCTCCAGATCATTAGGTATTTCGGTGCCTTTCCACATTCCCCGCCATCATAAATGTATTAAACTCTGTGCTAGGCACTGTGAGTTGCTGGAGATGCACAGGTTGAAGCAGATCTGTTGCTTTTCCTCATAGTCTCCAGTCAAGTGTAGGGTTTGTGGGGAAGGTCACTTTGGGTATATTTTTCTATTTATGTTATAATTTTGAATTTGTAAAGCCTCATAGGATTTGGAAAAAAACACTGAAAAAGATGGTAGGTGGATGCATAAATCTAGTTTTTGCAAATTTAAGTGACTCTTTTCACCAAAATGTCACTTTTCATCCCTAGTTTCCTTTTTGTCTGAAATGCACCAGTGAAGCAATCAGGAAGAATTGATTAATTTTGTGCTGTGTCCTTTTCAGTGTTTTGTTTGTGCTTCAAACTGTGACGATAGAAATTTCATGGTAAAAGAGAAGAAGGTTTTGAATGTGGGATATGGAGGGGCATGACTAAATTAAAGTTGATAAGAATACCACCGCTGTCCAAATATAAGTGAGGTCCTGCCCAAGGGCAAAGGATACAGTTGCGTTTGTAATTTTAAGGTGATCGATAAGGTTCATGCCCTGACGTTCTGTGTAAAAAGCCGTGAGTGATCAATTGGGGCTTTTAGTGTCATCGAAATTATCCCAGTGAATGAAGTGACAGTGTAGCAGCAGTTGTCCTGGGTTCTTTTCTTGGCTCTTAAAGATGCTTAAATTTTTTACTTTTATTTTTATTGTTTGCTATTTTGGGGGTACAAGTTAGTACTTTGATTTTAACGCTTGCCAGTGCGATCCCTCTGGGTTAAACATGCTGTGTATAGACCACAGGTGGCGAACAGAGGGCCCGCAGGCCGAATCCAGCCCGGCACCTTGTTTCTACCCGGCGGCAGCGCCGAGCTCCTTGCCCCTAGTTAAGGAGTGATTACCTTTATGCAGTCCTCAAATTACCTTCGGCCCTTTGAAGGCCAACCGTGAGGCTGATGTGGCCCCTGGTGGACATGGGTTTGCCACCCCCGCTGTAGACGCTGAGCCTCGATTGTTTTGACATGCATGGAGCATTAATTTGCTTTCAATTTCAACAATGAAGCTGGTGGTTCTGAGTTGTGCTTTTGGGCACTGCTTTAAATGCAGAGTTTCTACTTTATGTTTGGGGATCTAAGCCAGCTCGATATATTTTCCTCAATAGTATTAGTAAGAGTGGGACCTGGGATCTATCTGCAAGTCCCGTTCCTTCTAACTTGCTCAGTCACTGTCTTATCAGGAAGTTTGAAGGGCCGCAGCCCTCGGGTGGGAGCAGGGTGCGCTGCAGCCTTGTGCCTTCTGTGTGCGCGGATTCGGCAGGCCGTCGTTTCCAGCACAAGGTGTTTGTGCTCCATCTTCTCTCGTTCTGTTCTTTGTTATTATGCGTGGCCCTTACTTCCTGTGTGTATTAGGGCAACATTATTATTGCCAGATGGTGTGCATGGAACTCTGCGAAGGGATTGTTAATCAAAGAGTGTTAGCCCTGGAGGGCCAGGGCAGCTCCAGGTATGTTAGTTTGCTACTGCAGTAGAAAGGAGACACATGTTTTGTCTCTGTCTGCCAGCCTAGCCTTTATGTTAAAGACCCAGAGAAAGAAAGGACTGTTATTACAGATTTCAGTATTTCATGTACCAAAAACTTAACCAGCCGAATGTATTTTTCTCAAGTATATGTAGTCAAATACCCTCCTCATGCAGCTCTGCAGAATTACCTAGGATCTTAACCTTACCGAATAGCCTTAGAGAAGCAAGACAGCAGGCCGAGCAGATACGGAGGGGCCTGGAGAAGAGAATGGCTGGGCATTCTGGGAGTGGAGATTGAATTTCACTGTCAAGACTGGCAAGTCTGTCCAGTGAACACAATGTAGAGGTGACTGCAATTTGCTCATATTGCTTCTTTCTAAGGGACTATCTCAGCCTGTCTGACCTTGGTGACAAAGTGATTAGAGAAGAAAATAGCACGGTTGAGTATAATGCTGGTGATGTTCTTGCCAACAACTAGCGGTGTTTAAAGACAGTTATGCGGAGCACCTCTGCCTAGGGTGTGCTGTCATATTTTCATCCAATATGCACTTTAAAAAATGCATCAAATTTCTTGCAAGCTGGTTGGCTCAGGGCGAGTCTGGTTTGAGCAGTGTCCCGTGTGGTAGCCCTGCCATAAATAGCATATTGACATCCCATCACTTGGGTCATTATGGATGTCATGGTGAGGTATGGCGAGCACCGAGTAAAAATCCATAGATAAGGACGGTGCAAAGAGCTAGTTATAATTCCATCTCTTTATAATGACCTGGCATTTATTGTTAACTTATTTGCTTCACTACCCAGTCTGAAATGAACTGTCATTAGGGCCTTGGAATTTTATTGAACTAGCATTATAATCTCATTCCCTACTGAAGAGGCTAAGAAATATGGTCCTGAGTGTTTGCTGTAACCTGTAACAAATTAAACGTTTAACATAAGCATAGTGGATTCCATCAGTCTTTAGGAATCCCAAGTAAGAGTTTTGCACGTTATGTTGTGAACG
>PVKM010025392.1:0-19960 GCA_004027735.1 Carollia perspicillata | reverse complement strand
ATGACCCTGGTCACACTCTGCAATCTAGACCCCGTAACTACAATATTTGTGTTCAGTCTTCAGGAAATGCACTTTGTAGAAGGCCATTTGTATTTGCAAAGGTTTGGGAAGAAAAGTGGGCAGCTGGGAGTAGACCTTTCCCCCGTTCTTGTCACCTATTATGCTCACCTATTGTGGGTTAATTCATCCTCAAAAATGTGAATCCCACGCACTCCCAGACACAGCTAGCTTGCATAGTCTTTTCTAGTTCAATTCATCTCAGGCAAACAATTTATTACTAATAAAATGTGTAATTCCCAAATGGCCCCGATGGCACTGCCCTGACTGAATGTTATTTAGAAGCATGCTTCGGGGGGGGAAATGCCATACATTATGCCACTCCGGTGATTTTAATTTCCTTTTATTGCATCTTGGCAGGAGCTTCATACTTACGTCGAATAAAATAAGACATTACACATCGTGTATTAATTACCACAATGTTAAGAAATACTACCTCTGTTTTCAGAGACAGCAAATGTACACAAATGGGGTTTAAAAATATCACTTGCCAATTTTCCTTCATTCGGAATGCAGATTATAAATATATTTCTTGTTTTTTCTAAGAGGGCAACTATTGTTTCAGAGGGGAACTGGCAACATTCTGACAGAGAATCATAATTATAGGACATTAGGACTCTTCAAAGGGTTCTACCATCAAGTTCTCCTTTCACTCGTGTATCTGATTTAGTCCTTGGCAGATACTCTTCTAGATTTTGGCAGGAAAAGTGAGACACTAAGTGGCTTTTTCAGTTCACCATTGTCATTTTCCCTCTGCGTCAACATTCTACAAACGCTCTCTACATTTCTTATGTGGCTTGTCCAGTGGCACAGCGGTCAGTCCTCAAAACTTTGAATACAACTCCTTGAGTTATTTTTCCCCTAGTTTTGTTGAAATACAATTGAGAAATAAAAATTTTCTCAATTTTTAAATTGAGAAATTTAAGGTACATATTTAAGGTGTGCGGTGTGATGTTTTGATATAGGAGTACATTGTGAAAAATGACCACGCTCAAGCTAACACACACATCTGTCACCTCACAAAGTTACCATTTGTGTGTGTGCGGCGATGACATTTAAGGTCCGCTCTCTTAGCAACGTCTCAATATACAATTCAGGATTTATTAACTATGGTCATCGTGCTGCACATTAGACCCCGAAACTCATTCATCTTATAACTTAAAGTTTGTACCCTTTGACCACTATCTCCCAATTCTCCCCACTGCCGGCTCCAGCCCCTGGCAACCATCATTCTACTGTCTGCTTCTGTGAGTGAGACTTTTTTAGATTTCACGTATAAGTGAAATCATGCAATACTTATCTTTTTGTGTCTGGCTTATTTCACTTAGCGAAGCATCCTTCAGGATCATTTGTGTTGATACAAATAACCAGATTTATTTTTTTCCTATGGCCAGATAACATTTCATTGTTTATATACATATCTAATTTTTTATCAATTTATCCATGATTTTAAATCCTAGTTCCCCTATCCACTCTATGACCATATGATTAATCTTTTCTTCCTATTGTTTATCTACAGAATGGTTTTAATCATAGCTATAAAACCAAAAGTATTCTGTGTGTACTAAATGAACAATACATGTAAGTACCTAAAAATATTATCAACTACTCTACTTTTGTTAATTTCTTTATTGCAGAGCTATGTCCACAAATATGGACATAGGAACTTTGGCTTTCCACACTACAAGTATTTATTTTCAAAAGAGAAAATATCTACTTTTCTCCCATATACTCAAATAGCCTCTTAGCTTAAGGAAATGGCAAAGAAATGTTTATCGGGAAAATAAAAGTGTCGTTTCCCTTGATTTTGCTGACCTAAATGTCAGTCTCTGACTAAATTTGCCCCATGGAAGTTTGCCTTTACTTTTGATTTCCCTTTTTCATAATTACTCTTCTGGACATAGAAAATTTATGATAAATGAGATTAGATAGGTAGCTAACTAGCTAGATAGGTGATAGATAGACATAGATAGATATGAATTTAAATATGTTTAATGCTTTTCTGGTTTTGATAGAAAACCTCTTGGCTCTCAAATCCCAATGCTTGGATTACAGCAAGGAGAAAATCTCTTCCTTATACAATTTAGGAATGACTTGAGTTCCATATGGAATCTGGAGATGTACCTTCAGATCCATGAGTAACTCAGAGACTCAACTGCCATAATCAGGCTTTCTGAGCAGTTAACAGGAAAGGAGCTGGGATCTCTGCTTCTCTCAGCACATCTGAGTCACGCACACCTGGGCTGGCATTTGCATCGTATTTGGCTATATGACAACCTCTAACAGGTGATTTAGGGGTGAAGTACAGCCTTCAAAACCATTAGGCGAGGGGTGCTTCTGTTTCCAGCCGCATCTATGGAACCAGCTACAGATAAAGAGCCAAATAATACTTGAATCACGTTTTTAACGAAATGAAATGAGTTAGTCACTTTTTCAAACCTGTATTTTTTTTCAACTAACGCTCTTACATGGCTTAAAATCATATTGACACAAAAAAAACGATTGCAGCAGCTTCTAAATTGATGATACAATACCATAGATAATTTCCTCTAAAATAGCTCAGACATGTGGATGAATGAATCACATATCTTTGAAGAAAGTAATTTCCCTCAATGAGCTCTACCTGTTGGAATTTTAATACATAGCAAATCAGGAAAAGGCCCTCAACTGAAATAAAAATCTGAAACTTTTTCCTTAGCAAAACCTAAACCCCAAGGGTGAAATAGCTTTGAATGTACTTAGCAATTTTCACTTTTTGAGAGGTTTTGGTTTCAAACAGTTTTCTTATGCACACCATTTACTTTGTAAAGGAATCCAAGGATGTAAGTGGCCTTTAACAATTCCTGACAAGTTCCATTTTCCTTTGTATTAGTTTTCTAGAGCTGCCATAACAAACTATAACAAACATACAGTGGGTTCACCAACAACAAAATGTAATGTTCTCTGACAGTTGTGGGGCCTACGAGAGCTCAGGATTAAGGTAGTAGGCAGAGTTTGTTCTTTCTGAGGGCTTGAGAAAGAAGCTATCCTGTGCAACTCTAGCTTCTGGGAGTTGCTGGCCATCTTTGGCATCTTTGGTTCGTAAAAGCATTGCCCTTCCATCTGCACATGGCATTCTCACTGTTTGCTTCTCTGTCTACATGTCCCTTTTATGTAAGGACAGCAGTTACTTTGAGGAAGGGGCCCCAGGGTCCTATTTCAGTATGACCTCATGTGAATTAATTCCATCTGCAGCGACCCTGTAGACAAATAATGTCACATTCTGCAGTACGGGGGGCTGGACATCAACATATGATTTTTTCTGCTGGGGGGAGGAAATGCAATTCAAACCATAACTGCCTTAATATAGGGAGGGAATACAATTCAATCCATAACAGCCCTAACATAGGCTGGCTTTTCTTGATGGGGTGTCATCTTTCAAATATATTACAGACATTTTCTCAGTGGTTTATTTCACTCTACTCTTCCACATTTTACAGATATATGATGCTCACTGAAAAGCAAAGGCACCTTAACAAGCCAAACACCAAACTCTAGTATTTCTAACAGGAAGTCCAAATAACGCATCCCAGCTCCAAACAGTATTTATTTATTAAATAGACTTACCCTATTTGTTTCTTAAATAGTTGACACTATTACAGATGTCCCCAATTTTCCCTGCTTTTGCCCCCCTCCAACCAACCCCTGCCCCGCCTCCCTCGGCCTTCACCATGTTGTTCACCATGTCTGTGTCCATGGGCTATTCATGTATGCAGATACCTTTATTTATTTTAAGATAAAATGTTGCCCCTAAGCCTGGATGAGGTCTATGTAGGGGAAGCCATTCAGCTGCACTGCTTGTTATGCTTTTAAGTCTAAGGAATACACCAAAGCCTTCTATGAGAAACTTGAAACTGAAGAAGGAAACAGTAATTATGCAAACTTGACCATCTGGTCCATGTAGAACCAAGTACTAATGCAAGATCCAGTTTCTTCCAATGTTCCCTTCTTTTTGTAGTAAATGCAAATTTATATCTGTTTTTATGTTGCTTCCAATATAACTTCCACTCATAAGTTTCATGAGTGTTACGCTTGTCTCCGCAGTGAAATGAGAAGGTGCTAGTAGTTAGAGAGGGTCTTTATGTGGCTGGGTGTCACCCCCATGTGTCCCCTATCCCTGTGCTGAACATACTTGATTCCCCTACAGAATGGCTGTGTTCAGGACTGACTTAGGACTGGTGAAAGCAGTTACAGATGATCTTAATATTTTTGATGTGCTGACTCACAGGTTTGGGGGAAGAGGGGATATAGAAAAGACCCTGTTTGTAATAGTGTAACCAGAGTTACTGAGGAGGAACCAAACACTCTGGGGATTAGCTCCTTTTTGGATACTTCACTGGTCAGACAACCTCCTAACCAAGTGGAGGTGAGACTTGGCTTGACTGTTCCATTGAGAAATTGTAAAGATGCCAAAGATGAGCAATGTCACCATGTTTATTGTCGTAGAAGGGGCCAGTCATCAGACCCAAGAATAACCATGGTGGCTTCTACGCGATACAGAAAAGAGAGGACAACAGAGAAAATCGAAGTAGGTAAAAAGATTGGTATATATTATCATGCCTGTTTTTCTCTATGTTCATAAGGATAAAATTATAAGCTTTGAAAATGCCAACATCCTTCTACATACATTTTTGGCACCTAATATTTGCCAAGTAATTATGTATATTTTGGTAGTAGCAATACCACTACTGGTACTAATAATAATAGTAATAATTCTGAAAGTAAACAACCACTCATTTAAATTTTATTTCTTTTCCATGTAGCCCACCAATTAATACACAGTATGTGTTATCTTAAGTAGTCCTCACTGAGCTAAGACAGACTTCATTTTATACATGATAAATCTGAGATGCATAGACATGATGAAGCTGTCCTAGGCCATATAGCTAATGAATGAAAGAGTGAACACCATGATGGAATGAACCCTGGGATGAGAAGGTGCATCTTCTAGACGCTGGCTACTTCCTATTCTGGCGGCCTCATGTTCTATGGGACCAGGAGTCAACTCCACATTAAACTGTTCGGTTCTTCACAGTCTGTGGCTCTGTGGGCACCAGTTCAGAGTCTCTGCTAGTGATGCTGATGGTACGTCAGATCAGGGCAGGGTGAGGCTCTGCAGCTGGTTCTTTGCAAGTTGTATGACTCACTAAAAGGCTAACTCCTTATGAAATCTGTTATGCGGCAATATGTCCCCGAATGAATAGCTAGGAAGGCTTGGTGTGGAATGACATCATTGAGCTAAATAACTATACTCTGTAACTCACCCCATTTTCACTGTCATCAATTTGCATTTTAAGTAAAGATATCATCAATAAAAAGACTTTTTAAATCTCAAAACTTCATATTTACAGGAGACTGGTGATAGACAGTTATGTCAGCAGGTGTTACATTTTGGCATCACACATTTTACAAGCTACTTAGTTTACGTAGGGTAGATGGCTGGAGAAGGGTTTCCATCCCTCTTTGCCCAGAGCTCTGGTCTGCTCGTTTTCCCAGTTAAGAAGTGTGATTCATCAGCAAGTCTTCATTTACCAGTTGAGGCTGAAACATTTTTGAGGAACCATTTTTAGGGGCATGAGTTGCAGTTCTCAGTGTTGAAAAGTTTGATTTCTATTTCGAATGACAAGAGAGCTCCTTATATCATCCTAAGATAAGGATGTTCCCTGAACATCAAAATGGCAGGTATGGCCAGTCCTATTCAGAGCAGTTTTAGGGGATTGGAATTATCTTCTTCACTCTCTGGCCCAGCCAACAGAGTTATGATATTTAGTTTTTTGTTTGGATTTTAAATAAAAACCGAAGTCACATGCACAGATCTTGTTTTTCAATCATGTAATTAATGACAAAGAAAAAGTGAATGTACACTAAATATACTGAAAGCCCTAAGCCAAAATACCACATCATTTTTTTCCCTTTTCTGCTGTGACTTTCAGATAAAGTGTGTCTATAATATGCTTTGATATCTAAGGATCAAAATCATTTGACTGGGAGTGAAAAATTCAGACACAATTCAAACAGATTTAGATTCTGAGAAATGGTTTTACTTTATTCTTCTGTGGGGATGGAAAAATCAATAATAGCAGAGATGCTGTGATTATTTGGACTTGAGTTCCAAGATAGCCCATGTATTGTTGATGTCACAGATTTTGACACTGATTTTACCTAACAAGTTTATCAAATATTGCTTCTATTTAGTTAGAAGTTAATTAATTTTATTTCTATGATGTTTATTGGACAAACTGATACTTTAGGAACACTGGTTTGCCTAGATCAAGCAACTTCAGTGAAAACATTGTTTTTGACATTCAGGTACCTATGTTCTATAATGACAAACCAAATCTCCTGCAACTACCCACAACTCCCACAAGGGAGACTCCACCAAAACTTCTGGCAGTAAGAGAATCTGGGGTAGCTATGTTTGAAAAGACCTGGAGTTGGAATGGTCTATAGTTTCCAGTAAACACCACAAGTCTCCAAACAACAGTCTACAATCCAGAGGATCCCAGGGAACCATGAGCAATAGACCAGGTAACTGAGAATGAGAATGAAGACAAAATGAAAGAGGGAGTTGTAGCACTTCTTGGTCTTCTAGGTAGGGTGATCCAAGCCTGAAGGTCACAACATCAGGGAAAGACGTGTTGAGTAGTCAAGGGGACGCTCAAGGCAAACTCAGGCCCATGGTCACAGGATAGTGACCCAACCCTATGGTTACTGTTTATCTCCAAATTGTCTACAGTCTAGTTATAGAGCCAGAGAGGCTGTCAGAGGAACTCGATGCAGCAATAGAACAAAACAGAAATCCTGTCCCAGTTTATTTAGTCTACTCAAAGCCCTAAGAGGAACCTCACACAGAAAAGAACTTGAAGGTAGATATGTAGGCATTGGGCATTTCTGTGACTGGATGGGAGTTCCTTCAATTCCAAAGTTGGAAACCCAGAGTACTCAGACATCTGGTGCTTAAGCCTAAACAGACAGAACAAATGCCTGCTTCTGATATTAATGAGGAGGTGCTAGAGTATTTGTAGTGACATTGAGTCTACCTAGTGACAAACAATAAACAGGAAAACATTTGTACATTCTTCTTTACATTATGTACTAGGCCTATCCAGAAAGTATGCAGCCATGTAATATGAAAAATAGAGACATTTACTGAAGAAGATACAAGATACAAGAAACACTGTACACAGGACAATGATGCCTCAGTGTCCTTGGGACCTCACACAATTCTTCCAATTGTCATAAGCTGCCCCACTGTATTTTCCTGAACCTCATCCATAGTCTGAACTCTCTTCCCTTTCAAAGGTGATTTTAGTTTGGGGAAATGACAGAAGTTGCAGGGTGCCAGAACTGGGCTATAAAGGACTGAGTCACCTGGGTGTTTTGATGTTTCACCAAAGAGCTCTGCACAGGACGTGTTGCATGAGCAGGGAGGGGAGTGTTGTCATGATAAAACTGCCAATCACCAGTTGCCTGTAGCTGCAGCATTCCAAATCATCCAAATAATTTCCGCAGAGGAATGTTCAAGCTTAACGCAAAATTTGTTGCAGATTTGTTGCTCAGTCATTTTAAATGCAATGGCCACACAGTACACATGCTCATTCAATAGTGTCTATTGCCCCCACTGACTAATACAGTGAAGTTGTCATTGTTCATGCATGCACATTCCAGTTCACTCTCTTTGGCTGCCAGGTTACATTGATGTTGTGCAAACCATCCTCGTATGTTAACGATGGTTGGACTTTTCCCAGACAGCCTTTATATTTCAAGAGAACTTGAACGTTTTATTTTTGTCTGAAAGATGATCTCATTTCTTGCATTCACTGCCTTTATTGATGCTTTGCAGCACGAATGACAATTTTTTAGAGAAGATAGAAGGGCTACTTTTCCCCTTGAAAAGGGCATACCTCTGTAAATAAAGCAGTGTTTCTACACAATAAAATGCACGGCCCGTGAACACTGCATACATCAAGCACGATTCCCTTCCCCCTTCTCAGAGCGGGGAAACATGTCCTTATTTTGTTTATCTAAACAGGAAAACTGTTCACGTAGGAATGACATGCCATTGTATTTCATAACTGTCATCTATCCTAGAAACCCAAAGGGAAGTTTAAATGACAGTGGAATGGGGTACTCTGTGAGCTCCCTTGAGAAAGTTGGCGTGGTTACCTGTGGTTGTAGAGACCGGAAGTGCTGCACTGTGGAAATATGGGCTCCGGGGCCCTCACTGCCAAAAGCCAGGTGTTTGCCTTTGCTGTTCAATCCACCTAGTCTTCAGTTTATTCAAAATGCGTGAATTTACTTAAATGATGTAAAAAAATCCTTTTCTCCTTTATTACATAGTTCCATCTACGGGGCTTTGAAGTATATACTAACACATTCCAGCATATTATTCTCAGAGCATTTCTGTGTGGGGGGGTGATGTTAGCTCTTGTTGACATTCCAGATGTCTGATAGGTATTTAACGCATGAGTAGCATTATTGTTGCCAAAATAAAATTGTGTCTTCTGCATGAAATTTAATGATGATGGATGTTTTAAAAAGTGTGAAATATACATTTATTATACTCTAGTTTTCTGGAGAATACATTTGTTTAATTAGCATTACATATATGTAACTGTATGGGACAAAGTGATATTCAGTGAATTCTCCCATCTTTCTATAGCTTTATTTTCCTTACCAAGCTGTTTATTCTTGGATATCATTTCACCTCTCTATACCTTAATTCCTTCAGGTAAAGCAATAGGGTTGAATTAGAGCAGTATTTCCCTAAATGAGTTTTGTAAAATGCACCATTAAAAAAAAACAGAGTTCTATAGTTAAGTATTTGGAAAATGGTGCATTCTATGTTCATTCTTAGAAATCTGGTTTTCACATCAAAACATTAGAGTTTCTAAAACATATGACTGGAAAGGAACCTCTTCAACATTAAGTCTCCCAGTTTCTCCTTGGCATTTTAACCACAGATTTCTCTATTTCCGAGTCATTGCAATTAGTAAAAAGGTCATCAGAAGTGACGATCCCTGGACTCATGTTGAGGATACTGGAAAGTACATAATTTTTGAGGTTCTCTTTTATTTACATGGATTAAAACTACTGTCTTATCACAGGATTTTTAGGACAAGAAAAATACCCTGTATAATACTGTAATGATGGATACATGTGAGTATACATCTTTGACCAAACCCAAAGAATGTACAATGTCAAGAGTGAAACCGAATGTAAACTACGGACTTGGGGAGATGAGATATGTTGATGCAGGTTCATAAATTACAACAAGTGTGTCACTCTGGTGGGGAATGTTGCTGACGGGGAAGGCTCTGCATGTGTGGGGGCAGAAGGTGTTTGGAAAATCTCTTATACCTTTTCCTCAATTTTGCTGTGAATCCAGAAGTATTCTAAAAACAATATAGTTTTTTAAATTAGAAACTATGGTATTGTTGCAATATAAGACTGCCTGGTTATGCAATAGGGTTTAAAAAGATATTATCATTATAGACTAGCCATCTCTACCCAATTTTTTCTTATTTTAGGGAAAAAGAACAGACTTAATAGTGTGTACATAGCCTTTTCCCATCTACCCGCTCTCAGGGGTGTGCGCGTGTGTGTGTGTGTGTGTGTGTGTGTAAAACTTGCCTACATTTTAAGGTTAGGTAGCAGAGAAGAACATGAGGTTGAAAACTAATTTCCTTAGATTGTGGCCAGTCATCATGATATTCTAGGCAAATTAACCTCTCCATGGGTTAGTTTTCTCATTTGGAAAAATGGGTTCAACAGTAGCTGCCCTGTCCTACTTATAAGATTGTTAAATGTAAAATTGGTCTTAAAATTAAATAGCTTCTCATTCTAGAGAAATGAAGATAGAATAAGCAGCTGAGCATTAAGCTGTAAAAATTATGAAAAATTCAGATGAGAAGAACTGCCTTTATTTTTTAATTTCTGAAATATAAGACATATGGAGTCCTCTGAATTTCAAAAGAGATACTTTTAGGACATAAATAAATGAAGTAATTGCACCAAACTTGTTATTTTCAAGATCACCCAAGCAGTAACTAAACTAAAATTACTAGTGAGAATACAGCTTAAACAAGGGATTGAAGGTATTTAAGAATGACATCACAGTAGTGTCTTAAAGACATATGGCAATACTTAAAGACATTTTTTGCTTTTGAAAGCAGAAACTCAAAATATCAGAACTGAAGAATCTCCTTCCGAGTGATCTAACCTAGCCTGTCCCTTAACAGACCCCACACAATCTGATACAAATGTTGTCACAAGTGACAATGTAAGGGTGGCAAGAAGGGGAAGGGACTAGGCTAGGAACATGTATGAGTGACCCACGGACATGGACAATAGATTGAGGAATGACTGTGGGAGCAGGGGGTGGGCTGGGTGGAGGAGGGCAAAGGGGGAAAATTGGGAAAAGTGTAATAGAATAACAATAAAATATTTAATTAAAAAACAAGACAGAGCAAAACTAAAAACTATTTTTTTAAAAAAAGAATGACAATGGATCTCCATCTCCCTATAATACATCTGTTGTTTTCTCTCGAGGGAAGGAATCTGCTCTAGTCTGTGGTACTCTGTTCTTTAATAAAGGACAGTGTAGAAAACAGTGCTCTCCAAATACAAAATGACTAATTAAAATTATATTGAGTTGCCCAAAAAGTCTGTATGATTTTCTTCTGTAAAATACAAGACACATTTTTCATTTTCACCAATAACTGTATTGATTTGGATATTGAGTATGTCACTATCTCCCGCTATTGGCTTCTAGTGGGTGGAGGCCAGGGGTGCTGCTAAATATCTTCCAGTGCATAAGACAGCCCCACAGCAAACAATTATTTGGCCAGAATGTCAATAGTACCGAGAAACTTCAAAAACCATTTTGACGCCTCTGATTAGTTACAGCACCTTCTTCATACACTGCACAAATATTTGTTTTCTTTACATTTCAGTTGTGTTTTTATCTTTCTGGAAATAATAAAGCATAATACACTGAAAATGTTGCATATTTTCTTCCATCTTCAATATTAAAATGGCTGCACACAAATTCACCAATTTTGGTAATTTTTTTTCAAATGCATGCTGATATGACAGCTGTCACAATACAACCTAACAAAATTGTTTCACATGAAGTTAAAGACAGCTAAGCACTACTAGAGCCATCATATGGAGAAAAACATAAAAGACTTTTTGGCCAACCAAATATTAACACCTATCACTGATCTGACTTCATAAGGAAAGTCATCCTACATTTAAAAAATAAGGTACACACACCACAGTGTAAAAAGCACCCTTGTGCAGGACTTTAGACTATTGTAGGAAGTATTTGAAATACCTCGCTTGAATGGGGTTATTTATCAAATCAATGGATTTCACTGCATCTTGGAAAGAAAAATGAACAACCCAATGAGAGGATTTAAAGTCTGTGCTTGCAGAGTTGTTTGGGCCCCACACATTATTTTCCCCATCCTTCATCACACTCTGTGAGCCAGGCTTTGTGTGTACTTTTACTTCCAGCTGTATCGTCACTTCTGACAGTTTTCTCCACTATTAAGTGCTGACTCTATGGTCTGAATTCCCCTGTGTATCTTCTGATTAGACTGTATTTGGAGGACTAGGACTATATTACATTCTTTTGCTGGTCTCTTAGCCCTTAAAAGAGAGAGCAGGACAAGAAAGAAAGTCTGGACATATTTATCGCATATGTGAAAATATGGGCATATGGGTAGGTAGATGAATTACAATTTTAATTATTTAAACACTTGCAGAGGTAACCACTTTTTGAACCTCACACCATCATTCATGTTCATATCATAGTCGCTACTTATCAATCAACCCCTAAATAACATACAGCATTGCTGTTTATGTTTTTTTCATCTCCTTAAAAATTATTATTGATTTGAGAGAGAGAAAGAGAAAGTGCAAAACATTGATTTGTTGTTCCATTTATTTATGCATTCATTTGTTGATTCTTGTATGTGCTCTGACCCGGAACGGGATCCACAACCTTGTGGTATTTGGATGATGTTCTAATCAACTGAACAACCCAGCCATGGTTGTTGTTTAGGCGTTTAATATTATTATTGTTTTCCTCCCTCTCTAGCTTAATTTTAGTCACTTGAGAGATTGTCATGCATTTCTTTGAACTGCCACATAGGTTTTGTTGTACAAATAGAGTATATTTCATTTTATACACTTTTATATTGATAGAAACTTGGGTTTTGCCCCCCCTTTTTAATTTTAACAAAATGCTGTTACATACTTTATCGTACATGTCTTAGATTGCACAAGTAAGCAGGTTTCTCTAGGGAACAGCCCTAGGAGTGAAACTGTTAGACAATAGGGTGTACATATAGTCAGCTTTACCAGGGATCGCCAGACACTTCTTCATGATCGTTACTCAGTTTATGCTCCTGTGTATCCTCAGTTTACAAAACTGCAATTTTCCAACACTAGCTCTTAGCCTTAGGGGACCTGACTTCTGCAAGAACAGTCTTTCCTCCTACGCTTGCTCAAGGATCTGCATCTCAAAGCTCTTGAGAAAATTCCTGCGTGTTTAAGACCAGAATTGGACCCACCCACCATTGTCTGAGTTCCCATTTCAATTCACGACTTGAAGTCACTGTGATGCTTAATGCCTGGAGGCCTAGATATCTTTCCTCCTTACTCCGAACTGTTTGCAGACCATTTGTTGTAACACAGCTTCCAGCATAATTGAAGGTTACCATTAATGGCAAAGAAAGGCTTGCATTTATCTAAATTGATCTGTGGTAACAGAACTGATTGTGTCTCTGCCCCACTGCTTCTGGAACTTTCTAACAGCTTTCATATCCTGTTCGTCCACTGTGCCTGTGGGCTCCTCGCTCCACAGGACGAAACACTGGCTGCTGAGGTTCTAAGGTTTTGGTAACTGCAGGTTTCAATTTCCTATCTCTATGTTCAATTTATTAAATATCTTAATGATTCAGAATAAATTTTAATTGAAAAAATTAGTCTGCAGTGTTCAAGCCATCATATTTCAAAGGGAAACTAACATTAGGTTATCTTTTAATTAAGCATTTGCTGCAGAGAATAACCCATCCTGTTTTGAGCTGTGGTCTCCTCTGGTTTATCTTTCTCTGCAAAGTTATTTATTTTCACCTCAGAGTCCTCTGAGAGTTGTAATCTCTCAAAATAGATGAGGGTTCATATAAGGTTTTATAGTTGCTGTGTTGGCTATCTGTTTGCTTGTTTTCTATGTATTTATACCTGCTTTTTAAAAACAAACTAATGAAGATTTTAGACATGTTTTTGTTATTGTTCATTTGCCTTTAAAACAAATGTTTTTACTGAACAAAGCATAAATGCGGAGAAGTGAACAAATTATAAGGGCACTGCTGAAGAAAGTTTCACTAAGTGAATGTACCTCACGACCAAAAGCATAGGTCAGTAAACAGAACACTTCCCTCCCCTCCAGGGGTCCCAGTTTTCTCTTTCAGGCCTCTCCAGCCTCCAAACTAACTGTTTATCAGGGTTTTAAATACACTCAATACATCAAGTCAACCTTTTACATATGATATCAGTAAATCCCAGACAGAAGAAATAACTCATTCAAGGTCACACCAGGGGTACAGGAATTAGCCCCAGAACTCCTGCATGCCACTTCTCTGTTCTCGTGCACCCTATAATCTGATCAGAGAAATAAGCTGATCAGAGAAATAAGCAAGTGTAACAAACTAGAGAAAATGGTATTATTTTAGCAGCAACTCCAGGATTTCTCTTGGAGAAAGACAAGTGTTGGATAAAATTTAGATAAGGACTTGGGACGGAAGGCGAACCTCCCTCAAGTCAGCCCATGTTCCCAAGTGCTGGCTGAGTTTCCACAGGGAGAAAGGTGCCCTGAATAACAAAGGAAATTCTTTGGAGCTTCCTAGAACAGCCCCAGGACAGGAGATAGATAGAAACAGCTGTGGGAGGGACACCTGTATACTTCACATAGGAGGCCACTCCTGGATACTCTTCCCTCAAAAAGTCTTCCATAAACTACGATACAGTCATAAATGCTTTTATTATTATTGTCATTTTGCTGCTGTTAAAACTTAGCACTGGCATCAGTGTCAACTTCAGGCCCAAGTAGTACAGGCAGTTCTATCTCAACTTTCTTGCCAACTCTAAGCCAAGGTTGTCTTTGAGAATAAATGCAGATTTATAACTTATAACCCCATTCACTCACCTTTTCTAATGGAAGCCAACCTGTGGAGGGGTGAACTTTCTTAGGCCACAGCACTGAGGGGTTCAATCCAATTTCACTCAGATTTGAAAAGACCAAGAAAGCCCCAGGTGAGATAGTTGTTATACAAGCAAATCAGAAATTAACTGTAGAATAAACACCCGCATTACATGAGATGGCATAAAAAGCAGGGCATACCTCGCTGATGTAGCTCAGTGGATTGAGTGCGGGCCTTCGAACCAAAGGATCACGGTTCAAGTTCCAGTCAGGGCACATGCCTGGGTTGCAGGCCAGTTCCCAGCAGGGGGCGCACAAGAGGCAACCATACATCGATATTTCTCTCCCTCTCTCCTTCCCTTCCCCTCTAAAAATAAATAAATAAAATCTTAAAAAAAAAAAAAAAAAGCAGGGCATAATACAGTCTGAGGAACAGGAGGCTGGTAAGGTGGGCTGTTGAAGGGAGGTGAACTTTCCCGCAGAAATGACCTTTATGCTGAGCTCTGAAGGATGAGTAGAAGCAAGCAGGGTGAAAATGGGTAAGATTTTGACAGGCTTAGATTCTCATGTACAGCAGACAGGAGGCGACTCAAAAGAGAGAGAAAAGGTGTCATGATTTAGAGAGAAAGAGAGAAAACTGAAGAAAAAAGAAAGCACTACAAAAATAAAATCTACACCCCAGGCCCCTGTGATGTAGCCTAAACTGTCTGAGGCAAGTAGTACCCTCTCCCCACCAAAGTTTGATAACCTAAGTGAAGATTTGAATTTGAGACTTATTTGGGACTTTTCTAAATCGTCCTAATTATGCTACTATGTAGACAGCGCCCAGAGTTCTGCCCCATGCCCCAGCTGTGAGAAAGTCAGTCTTGTGGAGTGAGATGATTCACGCCAGCCGTGGGGAAGACTGTTTACCTGCATAAAAACCATATCCTATTTTAACAAATGATTTGTTTAGTAGATAAAACCGGTACCTGGAAATTTGTGGAATTCATTTATTGAGGAAATAAGTCTTTGCTTGTCCGTTTCCCAAATCACAGCCCAGCAGTGCTCAGGGCTCTGTATTTGCTCAAAGTGTTCAGGAGGGCCCAGGTCCCAATTTATAATATCAACATGCCCTCCATCAGTTTCCATTAACCCTGGACTTTATTTTCACTTGTTTGAGAATTCAGGTAATTTAAGAATTACACTCCCTTTGGGTCTTTAGTAGCTGATGAAAGTATTTTAGGCCACCTGTCTGGGAGGTATTAGCTTTCAAACATGCATGTCAGGTGTTGTAACAGAGATATGGAGAGGAATACTTCAGTGGTGGGGTGACAGGGGGTTTGCCACATAGATGACTGAAACGGAAAATGAGCTTCTTGTTGCTGAAAGACGCCTCTCTGCTCCTGACAAACCATGACTATACACAGACCTATGTGCACATATGCAGATATGGAGATAGGCCCACCCACACCAGCACCTTAACCTTATTTTGCAGCAGTTAAATCACCCTGATTTCTGCCAGGGTGATCAAGTTTAAAATGATACACCAGAGCTTCTCAGCCCAACTCCCTCTATCTACAACCCCAAAGTCATTAGGTGAAGGTAAATTACAATACACATTAAATTAGATAAGTTATTTCCTAGACAAATCTCAGACCTTACAATGTTTTAAACCAGTAATTTTTAATGAAGTAATTGTGGAATTAGAAATACATTTTCACTAGTCACTATTTATTTTACTTTGAATATATAAAACGGCTTTTACATGAGGAAAATAAAAAAGGGTTACACCCTGGCCAGATGGCTTGGTTCATTGTAGTGTTGTCTAATACACCAAAAGATTGCTGGTTCGATTCCCAGTCAAGGCACATAGCTAGGTTGTGGGTTCAGTCCCCGGTAGGGGTGCATGTGGGGGGCAACTGATTGATGTTTCTCTCTCACATCAGTGTTTCTTTCTCTCTCTTCCTTCCTTTCTCTCTAAAGTCAATAATAAAAATATATCCTCAGGTGAGGATTAAAAGAATACAAAAGAATAAAAAATAAAAAGGGTCACGAACGGCTTTCTGGGATTAAACAAAAGTTTCAAGTTTTCTTGGCAAAGAATAAAAAGACTAATTAGAATTGATTTGTGGGCTACATGCTAATATTTAGTAGGCACATGATCAATTTTGATCAATTTTGGGGCAAACATAATGTGGGTGCATTCTCACTAACATCCTTGTGCGACACAGTTACACTTGAACTAGACAAAGCTGGTCTTTCCCCTCCCTACTTCCCTCCTCCTCCCACATCACAGTCTTCATTTGTCATCAAGAGTTGGCATCCCCTGACTTCACCACCACTCTTGTCAAAGACTCAAATTACCAATCACTCCCGGCAGGCCGCGGATCTGACCCTAATGCCTCACATTTGCTTCTCACATTCTGGGCTTCGATAAAATTGATCTAATATTTGTGATCTGAGTGTAGTGAGGGTTAAGTAAAATACTTACATAGAGAGAATGTTTCAAGGCATATTATGGAAAGCATGGGAACCGAACACATATCATTCCCACAATACACTTACAAAACCAACCAAATCCTCCCTACATACATCTCGCTGAGACAGTGGATGCTTCCAATTTTAGAGTGACCACAAATCTTTATCCATGGAAAAAGATGAGGTCTCTTGAATGATAATTTGATGTTGAAATGTATATACAATTTCCCTCTACCTGTGAAAACCATGCAATTAGGTTTGAGTGCCTATTTTTTCAACCCTTAAAAATCAAAGTAGAAAAAAAAGATCAAGAAAAAGACAAGATCTCTTTTGTACCAAGTATATTTCATTATCTCCTTCATTATCTTGGGGTTTGGAAAACTCTCTCCTGGTATCCAAAAGTCATTCTAACTGCAAAAGCCGTGTTTATGCTGAGAAGGATGGGAAACAAAAATCAGTGAGAATATAGGATAATGTTGATGTGTAAAAAAATGAAACATCCTCTAACATCTGAGATTTCAAGATTTTTTTTTAAAAATGTATTAATATTAGCACAGTGACTGTGGACAGATGGTATAATCTCTATAAGCCTCAGTTTCTTCATCTACAGAATGAGAGTTGAAAATATATCTAATTGGTGTGAGTTTCAAATGAAAAAGTAGTCACCATGTGCTCCAGAGCAAGTGCGCTGCATTCCACGAGTGTTACACGAAAACGTTACAGTGTGCCCGTTGCCATGAGTGGTTCTGACTCAGATTGTGCAGGCACAAATTCTCACTAGAACAGTTATTAGTTATGTGACCTGGCAAGAGCTATTTAATATCGCTACATTTCCATTTCCGGAAAACGGGTTAATGACATAGTCTATCCTACACCATGTTAAAGAAGTGAAACAAAGTAAGATGCACAAAGAATCTGGAAGAGTACCAGGTATATATTAATCACCTGGTAAAAGCCAGTTGTAATGATCACTATTATTATAATTGCTGTCATTAGAATAAAATTGTGTTTGGTTTACCAACAAGCATTGTCACAGAGACTACAGACTTCACTAACATGAGACCTTTGCTTTAAGTTAAAATGTCACAAAATAAAAGAGACTATTGCTGGAGAGGAAATGCCTCTTAAATAAAAGTCACAGCAGCTTTTAAACGATTTTCAATACTTTTATTGACACTGGGACTTCCGAATCTCCTGAGCAGAGTCTCCTTCAGGAGCAATGCCCTTCTTCCCCCTGGAGCCTCACTTCGAGGCTGACGCAATCACAAAATTCCTGGGCGGGCGAGCCATCTGGGTGTGGCGCTCATTCATCAACTGGATTTGCCATTTTTAAATATAAAAGTTTCTAAATTATTAACTTTCCCCAAAGTGATATTTGATGGCGAAAGTAATATGTGCATGAAGTATTAAGTGATTTTTATGAAAGAAAGCCAAGTAATTTGACAGAAGGTAATAATTACTCTGTCAAAGAATACAAGTTTCCACTTTCTCAGAGAAATCCATATCTCGTGGTTTCGGTTTCACAGGCTGTCATTAAGATAGTAAGATTTATATCTCCTTCAATTGCACCATGACAGCCGTTTTGTGAAAACGTATATGCAGAGCATGCTTTGCGGAGGGTGCCAAGTCCATGGCATTGCTTACATGTTCCCTCACCTACACAAATAAAGGCTGGCTTACCCTCTGACTGAACCGCAGAACAGGCATTAAAATTCTCTTGTGCAGGTCAGATACGGTAACATATGAAACAATGAGGTCTATTAATAGGGGGAAAACCAAAATACACATTTCCAGGAGAGCTTTCCCCTGGATTGAAGCTCAAAGCCACTGCCTAGCGAAGAATGTTAATTTTATGGCTAGTTCAAGGTCTGTGAGCAGTCTCGCCTTGAACCACAGAAAGCTCACACATAAATCATAAAGAGAGAGACAGCAATCTAGAGCTGAGGACTGGGAGATGAAGTTAATAGTGGCATGCCATCTTGGGTCAGTGGCTTGTGCCGTTATCTGTCAATCGAGTTTCTCTGCATTTACTCCAGCTCCTCTGAGTCCTTTTCTGGTCAATCATGCGTTGAAAGGGATTCAGAAAGGAAGAGGTTGATGTCTTCTTTTGTGCAAGGCCCTGAGAGCAGAACGCAGTTGGCATATACTGTGTCCCATTCCAAAGAATCCCTATAACCATATTAGAGAATTAGCACCTGTGTTCATGAAACACTTTTCATATTTTTCTTAATTAAAAGAATTAAAACATCAGGGTACGTACTAGAAATCAGAGCACAGTGTAAGGATGGGTTTCCAGGTAAGCAAGACCTGGCCAGCACAGACATGCTGCAGAGAAATTCTACATCAACTGAGTGGCAATTTGCAAGGTGGGGGAAGGCTGTGGAATACCAATGAGCTTTTATGTTATCATTAACTCCCATGGAGTTGTCTCTGATTGGATAACTGTTCTGGAGAGCTCCCCTCCAAGCAGGGGAGCAACTGGCTTTTCATTGGTTTCCTTAGTAAAATATTATACTCTAATCATAGTAACCAGCTGCTTGCCTTGTTTCCTATTTCTGATTTTCTGCCTTTACATTGTTCCCAGTACCTCAAGACAGGCAACTTATAGCTAAGAAAGAAAAAGGAACCAAGGGTCCCTGACTAACAAGTCCCGGACCAGGGACCCATTGTCAGACCCCAATACTGCCAGCGGACTGCCTAGAATTCCGGTCATGGCCCTACTGCAATGGTTCTGTCTCCAGGTCAGGTAAAATTGCATCCTCACTGACAAACCTGATCACAATTCAACCCCCTGACTGACCACAATGGCCCTTTCACATGGCTGCTGTTGGCTGAATGACTTTTAACACAGAATCCATTACCTATATGCTCTCCTCTTCAGCAATTCTGGTAAAAACATCCACAGTTTTTCAAACCCTCTACAATAACTCCAACTTATCAGCTATAAAATCTCTCTACAGACATAATGTCCCCACATTACCTGAACTTTGAGGCAATGATATTTATATTTGCTTTCCAAATAAGACTTGAACTCAGAGGGAGGCTGAGTAAGAAGGAAAACTTGAAAGAAAGTGTCTGCGAAAGAAAAAGGGAAAAATATGGATAAAGACGGGAGATTTCTAGAAAGCCACAGAGACACAGTAAAACAGGACAAGGATGAGGGAAAGAAGAGAGAGCGCATGGGAGAGACTGACT
>PVKM010025391.1:0-19982 GCA_004027735.1 Carollia perspicillata | reverse complement strand
GAATAGTAACGAATTGTTGAAAGAAGATACTTGACTTTGAAATTGATTGCAAGGATAAACATTTTAAAAGCATTTCCCCACATTCTAGATCTTTTAGAGACATGTTATTTACTCCCCTAGTCAGGTTACCCTGCCTGTCTTGGCTCATTGGCAATCTCACTACATTTTTCTCCTCTTTTTGTCTATTTGTATTTTGAAGTTCCAGTTTTCCATCCTGCTGCCCTTCCGGATATGGGTGCAATGAAAATACACACTAAATGTGATAGAGAAAGGTTCTGAGTAATTTTTTAGAAAAAGCAATTTTATGCTTCTTAACATTGGACAAAAAAAATTACCCACCGGGCAAGGTAGGGGAAAATTGACTGTATGAACATCTGAGCCCAAACCAGCATAGGTATGTTTTAATAACTGGTGCTGTTTCTCATGATTTGCAATGCCCTGTTGCTTATTAGCTCACTTGAGAGATGAAGGAATTAGACGCATACAGATCAAAATGCTCACTTTCATAACGATAAGAGCTAGGTCAAAGACTGAGACTTTGGTCTGGCAAGTGTGCTTGCTACTGTTTCAGCCCTGATTGAGCAAGACTTGCCCAGCTGGCCCTCAGGAGAACTCTCAGTGCCGGCCTCTGCTGTAGGAGCTGTGCCTGTAAAGCCTACAGTATGGAGTAGGAGAGAAAGCACGCTTTCTGCCAGCAGCCGCGGGAAGAGGCTTGGCTGAAAAGACTAAGTGTCTTCGGTACTCAGCACTCAGATAACTGACGAGCAGGGGGCAGAAAAAATGCCCAGAAGCATTGTGCTAATGGGACTCCTTCTATCTGGAAATATGAAGCAAAAGAATAAGAGGTTCTGCTCTCAAAGATAAATTATGAAATAAGGTGCAACCGAAATCTCAGACGTGTTTTTAGGCCCTGGCTGAACACATTAACTGCAGTGCATTGTGCATAGTGAGTACTATAATTAATATATCATGTGTGCCCAGGTTACTGGAGATGGGTTGTCAGGGTAACAAAGTCCAGAGCCATATTCAATACCGGGACAGTTTCAGACATAATGGCCCACAATAAGAACTCCAATAATGCCACTAAAAGCAGATTCCCAATTCTGGCTGTGCACCTAATTCAACACTGACGAAGAACCCGTTCACTGGAGCAGTCTTGTTCCTCCTCACCGTCAGGAAAGGGCTTATGCGTAAAAGTCCCTACACCATTAAATCTGTTTAGCATTTCTCTCACTATGGTGACAGAATTTCTCTTCGATGAAGAAAGAAGACTAAAAGTAGGCATCATAGCATCATGGTTAAGAGCGCAGTCCAGGGTCGCACTGCGTCAGTGACGTGTTTGCAGGATGGTGCAGTGGCGTCAGGTCCCAGTGTGGGATAGTAGGCACAGGTGTCATGGTGTGTCTCAGGTACACGTGGCAGTACCCTTGACAACAGCATACTCCGTGATCCTAGGAAACATTAGATATGCTGTATCAGCTGGAACACGGGAATATGGTAAGTCCGCCTGGCACTTACCCTTCTGTAGCCGTTCCATGCTTTAACCAGTAGTCCTAAAGCAAAACTCTTACGAGAGGCATTCTGGTTATAACTCTTAACAAAACTTTGTCTCCCAAGAGGTTTAGTAAGTGATCTCAATACCTATGACCTCACCTCTGCTTAATTGCTGTAGAAATTCTATGGTTTCAGTAGGGGCCATTGAATCTGAAGTTCGAGGCTGCTTTTGTTCCATTTGACCTCTTTTTCTTAGGCAGGAAGGTTTGCATTAGAGTTGCAGTGGAGTAGGTACGAACTCATGTTTATTCCAGTTTGCATGTTTACACTTTGCCACAGGTGTTAATTTTGGAGACAGACTGAATCGTGGTTTTGGACCCAAGCACCAAGGTGAGGAGGAAATTGTCGTTCAGCAACATCTGTCACAGTGGCCATTCTCTGGGCATTTTGTGGCATAAAGAGTCCTGTAGGTAGTTTTGGACAGCCTAGAAGTATTCAAGAACCACAAATGTCCAGGCAGAGATTAAAACCACAGGATGAATGGCACTGCCCATTAGAAGATTAGACTGAGAAGAGTACCTGGCCGTGGGGTGTGACTCGGGGAAGCTGTCATTTAAGAAACGGGGTAGAAAGAGGAACTCAGGAAGAACACTGAGAAAAGGCGGCAAAGAAATGTTGGGAAGGGGAACCTTATAACATCGATAGGAAGCAGAATGTCTCAAGGAAGAAAAAGTAATGGACTGTGTCAAATGAAGGTAGAGAGCCCACTGTATGAACTGAAAAGTCCCCCTTGGATTGGCAGGTAGGAGAGGATGGTTGATAAGGACATTTGTATCAGATGGTGAGAACTGAAGTCAAGTTGTGAAGAGGAGCAAACAGGAGGAGAGAAATAAAGACTGTGGCTGGGAACAACTCAGGGAGCAAATGGGTATTAGCCTGAGGGAGATACATCCGTGGAGGGCTTTTCTGTGGAGTGGGAACATTTTTTAACTTGGTTATAAGACAAGCAGAAGACTGGTGAGAAAAAGAAGACAAAGCAATAGGAGAGAGGACCAAATAGGTAGAAGGAAGTCTTGGGAGATAGGAATGGATGGCTTCAAGTGCCTTGACCTCAGACTAGGGGAACATGAGGTGCATAAGTGAGGAATGGAGTGTTGACAGTGTTGTTCTGGAAGGCCTCAGCTTTCTCAGTGTGGTGGCAGGCAAAGGTGTCTGAAAACACGTGGGAGGGGTGTTGCAGAGAAAGCATGGGGACAGGAATGGGAGGCTGGATTAGTTGCCTAGGGGAGTGGAAAAGAACTCTGGTCTCAGCTGTAGGGAAACCACGAATTGATATGGAGCCCACCTTTTCCCGTGGTCAAGGGGTTAGAGGTTTGGTACGAGGTCCAAGAGCTAGTGTATTTTGAGGACAAGAGAGCGGGATGGACAACGTGTTTGAGCATGGAATACGGGATGGGTTTTCTGAGATACCAGTGCAGATAACGACAAGGTTCACAGTGGGTCTCCGAAGTGGAGCAGGCCTTACAGGAAGGTGAGTTAAGTGGCTCTGGTGTGGCTTGATGTCAAGGATGTTGAAAAGCTGCATCACCTCAGAAATTCACCCCTACAATCAATAGATATTTACAGGAGCCTGAATTTCTGTAGGGGTGCTTTATACCTGCCTTTACAGTAAACTAGAAATAGAACTGAGACTGATGATATGTTAATCTGTAACTATTTCTACCTAAGCATGAATGAAAGATGCAAGGCACAATTCTTAGAAATGTTGATTGGTTGATGGGCAAGGAGCAAGTGGACAGCTGAGTGGGAGCTCGGAATAGAGAGAAACTTCAGCTGCTGAACTGAATTCAACTCTGTTGAACTTTTCCAATCACAGCTCCATCTGCAAATACAGCACAATCAACAAAATCTTCACAGGTGCAAGAAAACAATCTTGCAAATGCCCCACTCATGATTATTATAAATCATATAGAGATATGTAACAGTTTTGGGGGGTTAGAATCACAAAGAAACAAATATTTGACAAGTAACAATACATTGGATTTAAGTATCAGGTTGGCTGAAATGTTTGTTTAGTTTTTTCCATACTATGGCTTTAGTAGTGCTTAGTTGTCTTTAACTTCATTCAAAACAGCTTTGCTAGATTGTATTGTGACAATTGTCTATCAATGTGCATTTAAAAAAACTTATCAAAATTGGTAAGTTTTTGCACAGTCATTTTAATATTGAAGATGGAAGAAACATTTTTTGACATACTATGCTTTATTATTCAAGAAAGGTAACACGTCCAAAATACAAAGAAAGTTTGTTGTGATGTATGAAGAAGATGCTGTGACTGAACATGTTAAAAGTGGTTTGTGAAGTTTCTTGGTACTATTCATGCTTTGGCCAAATAATTCTTTGCTGTGCAGCTGTCTTATGCATTGGAAGATGGTTAGCAGCACCCCTGGCCTCTACCCACTAGAAGCTAATAGCAGGAGATGGCCAACATACTCAAAATATCCAAGTCAATAAAGTTATTGGTGAAAATCAAGAAATGTGTCATTTATTTTACAGAAAAAACCATACTGACTTTTTGGCCAACCCGTAGATTACCATTGGAGTTGGTTTATAGTACATCTCAGTGACCTAGATTGCGTATTCCATAATTTTTACAATCCTTGTTTTTTTACTTAAGGAAAGAAAATATGAGATATCTTAATTCCTGGATGAAAATTAAGAGTAGAGGTGAGTGATAGGGAATTCTAGCAAAAAAAAAAAAAAGCACTAGGCTTTAATAGCAGGTTTTAAATGATCCTGGTTTAAAAAAAAATTAAGTAAAACAGATTCTTTTATAAGCAAGGAAGAGAAAACACAGAAAGGTATCATGCAAGTTCAACTTAGAATTAGAGTTTGTGGCAGTATAACCAGAATATAGCCACATGGGTCGTGTGTTTTGATCTCAGTATATGGGCAGTTAAACCAGACTTCGGCTTAGACATAGAGAAGGATCCAATCAGTGAATCTGTGGCCAGTAGAGGACCTCCCAAGTATGAGGCATCGGGAGTGAGCAAACTGAAGGAAGAGGTGGACAAGGAAGTTCACACAACAGGAGGCAGGCATTTCACAGGGGCTGTTGCCACTCGGTGATGTCGTGGCAGTTCTTGGTTTAAAAGTTCTTATTTCCTGAGACCAAGATTTGGTAGTCTACTGTAACAGAACGCATTCTACATCAGAGGTTATATAGATGGGGAAAATCTCTAAGTAACTTTAGCCAGTATGAGACTTTCACATCTTCTCCGAATAAATGTACAGTTGGTCTCTCCTACCAAAAGGATGGCTTTGACTTTCACTATCGCTTCGCCTCTTTCTACACAGAGGTGATACGAATAGGCAGTAAATTGGTCAGACTGCAGAAGGCAAGAGAGGAATAGTCCGTGTCTAATTGGCTGTACCTGGAGAAGGCCCAAGGCTGAGAAAGTTAACTGCATCAACAATCAATTTAAAGAATCATTTTTTTAAAAAAATGTAGTACTTGTTCTCCTTTTCTATTCTCTTGTTCCCCTTTTCAACTACACTTTAACATCACCGTATGAATATTGATATCAAAAGTATACAAAATGGAAAATAAAATAAAATCATGCATAACAGTCCACCCAGGGGCTCTCGGTTTTCTGGGGCAGTCTTCCGTTTTTGCTTTGTATGTGTGCGTGCACAACAATGACAAGGTCGGGACCATACTGCACATCAGTTTCTTACCTTTCATTTTCCCTTGTCCTTGACCATGAGAATGTCTCTCTGTTGTTAACTGTTTTTAGAAAACACCATTTTGATGGCTGTATAATATCTTCCCCACATGGACATGCAGTAAGTTATTTAAGTATACTCCTTTTGTAGGCTTATGGGTTATTGCCATTTTTAAGCTGTTAAAAATAAATGTGATAAACAGTAGTGTCTATAAATCTTTTTTGACCATTTTTAAAGAACCAATTCCCACAGTAAAATTGCTAGATCAAAGAAAACCCACATTTTTAAAGTTTTTGAGACATATTGTAAAGTAATAAACCCTTTTCATGTATAAAGTATTATGAGAACCTGAGGCAGGATATTTGATTATAAAAGCTAGTAGTTATTAGGTCATTAGCTATTTTTAAAGAAGTATTTAAAACTTTTTTTAGTCCCAGACCTTTGCTATAAGCTACCATGTACAATATAATTAAGAAGATAAATCTCTCATATACCGCCTATGAGAGAATTTGTGCCAAATTATCCAAACACACCTCTTTTTATAAAGCACACCCAGGAGGTAGGAATGTCCAAGAATTTCACTGAACTATCTTTATTCCTTTAGTATAGATCTTAAGTATGGTATCAGGTGGGATCTGGCAGGGGTCATTGAGTTATAATTTTTTAAAAAAATTCTCACCCGAAGACATGCTTATTGATTTTAGAGAAAAGGGGAGGGTGGGAGAGAGAGGGAGAGAAACATCGATGTGAGAGAGAAACATCAATTATTTGACCCTCATACACACCCCAACTGGGCACTGAACCCACAACTCAGGCATGTGCCCTGACCAGGAATTAAACTTCTGACCTTTCAGTTTATGGGTCAATGCGCCAAGCAACTGAGCCTTACCAGCCAAGGTGAGTTACAATTTTTAAACAGCGAAATGTGTTGAGGGTATGTGGGAGGATCCTTCTGGATTTCACTAGTTTCTATGCGGGTGTATCTTTATATTATAGGACCCAGACCCATCCCTGGGAGACTAGTACAGGCCACAAAGCTGTCTGCTTAACCATCCTACTCTGGCTTTGATTTGTTGATTTAAGCTATCAAGACTTCCACTGTGGCTGGAGTTTGTTTTGGGCTTTATGGGAAGACATCTATGAGACTGTGTAAAGAGAGTGGAACGGGCAGGGCCTCTGGGATTAGGTTTGAGCCCCAGCTCTACCGCTTGCTGGCCGAATGGCCGTGGGGAAATCATTTCATTGCTCTGAGCCTTAGATTTAATTTCCTTGTCTGAACCCACCTTGCAGGGGCTGTTGTGAGAATGAGAAGAATGTCTTTGAAATACTTAGCACAATTTTACTTCTAAGTTTTTTTTATCTTATAGCTATATTCCCACTTGTGTGAGGTTGCACGCTATTTATTGTAGTGTATTTTGAAGTAGCAAGATTAGAAACAGCCTAAATGTCCATCATAGAAACTAATGTAACTATGTCAGGGCTAGTAGCTGTTGTTACTATTTTAGGTTTGGAGACACTGATTTTTAAAGGCATTGCAACTGAGAAAGTGTACTTTTGCCTGTTAGTTCTGTATTACATCATCAGGTGTAGTTTTAATAGGTGTCTGTCTGTCTCACTCCCAATTCAATCACTCAGGAAGTATTTATTATGTGTGAGCCTTATGCTATAGTTTCACATACTCATTACACACTCAAAACGTAAAAGTTGTATTAATGTTAGTGTGTAGTCTCTTGGAAATGATTTTCAAATGCTGTTTCACCATGTGGATATGAAATTCTTACAAAAGAATTCATAGAAATCCTCCCTTGTACATTTGAGAATACTCTGTACTTGGTCTTACAAGTTCTTGGCATATGAATTTATATGATAAATATAAAGCTCCCACTAGGAATGTCTTGTGACCAGTAGGAAGATGTTTAAGGTTAAGGCCTGAATATATAAGATTATTAAAACATATTTTGGCCAGTGTGGGTTTCATTTTGTAGGTGAAGGAATCTGTGGCTTTGCTCCCAAAGCTCCTGTCCACAAAGCAAGAGCAAGTCCCTCTCGGAGGTACAGGATATTAGCTGCTTACGGTGTGGAGAGGGCACTCGCAGCCTGCTGGCCCTCACGGGAGATTTCCCTCCCACGTTGGTTCGGGTCCGGCAGCTGTGATGGATACCACTGGAACTGCAGGAGCTGCCCTTGCGTAGGAAAACCGCCTTTTTGGAACTGTGCCTTCTCTGAGAAGAGAAAAGGCAGGTTTCTTCTGTCAGCCATTTGTTGTCACTTACTGACTTCAAATGAAAACTGACTTGCCTCGTTGGACGAGATGAAGAATGTGTAAGATCCAACATCAAAGGAAGGCGAGGGATGCACAGTGACATTAATAAGCTTTATATTTCCAGAGCGCTTTTGAGTTCGCCCTCTGACTGCATAATCCGTCCGTTCACAGCCATTCTTGTGGGGTTTGTGTTTGTTTTTGAAACTTTTCTATAGTCTAAATACCCTTGACTTTAATTATTTCCAGTCTTCTGTTCCTGTATGTGTTTATGATTAAGGATGCTTTAAACTTCCTAAATCTACATTTTTCACATTTTTTAAATTTCAAAAGTAATGTTGTTTTATCTTATTGTAAAACCAATAATGGCTTATTTCAGAAAAAAAGGAAACTGCAAGCTTTTCAAGGGACAGTCTGGAAACATCTATCAAGTAAAAACAATGCAGACATCCTTTGACTGAGCAATTTCACTTTAAGGATTGCAAAGTAGGGTTGTATTTGTAGGTGCATCCTACAGACGCACCCCCCCCTTCCATGAAATGACACATACGTAAAGGTTTTTATTGCCTCATTTTTTTTGCTCTAGAAAAATGATTAAAAATAACCAAAGTTCCATCATAGGGGGACTGATTGATAAGGTTTGGTCATTTATGGTTAGAACAACCGTCAAGTCCAGGTTTGTCTGAGGCGGTCCTGGTTTGTGCCTGGTGTTCCACTATAATTGGTAATAGCATCCCTTTCCCTTTCAAAGTGTCTTGATTGGGACAATAAATTGTATGTTTATCCTAATCTTGGCCCTACTCATCCCATGGAATAACATGAAGTCACAAACAAAGGAATGATGACACTATCTATTGATTAATAATAATTTTTAAAAAGCAAGCTGTGCCTATTTTATGTTAAAAAAGGAGGGAGAGAATGTAGAATGTATGTGCATAGACTTGTATTCACACACAATGCTTCTGGGAAAATATACAAGGCACCAGAACCATTAGTTAGTTGCCTTGGGAATAGGAGTGACTGGAGGGCAGGTATAGGAGGGAAACGTCACGGAATAAGCGTTTGTGTATTTCTTAACCACATGAGTAAACCGCCTACCTGAAACACTCAAAAGAATTTTAGAAAGGGGGAAAAATTTTATATCTATGTAGAAAAATCACTGAAAAACTGTACAGCCTAATGCTAACAGTGTTTATTCTAAGTAGTTCAATTATAAGTAACTTTTTGTAGTCATTTTTAAAAATACGTGCATCAATTGGACGTCAGGATAAAACTGCATAGGTTCTTGAGTATACCAATAGGAGTACATACAACAGTTTATAATTACATACCACAAGTCTTTTAAGCAATTCCCTCATGTTGAACATTTACGTTGTTTCCAGTTTTTCATGTTAAACAATATTGCAATAGACATTCTTTTACAGAAATCTTTGTAGTGATCCATGTTTTTGTGGTCAGAACATATTCATGAAGCTGAATTGCTGAATCTGAAAAATGCAAAATCCTAAGGCCTTTGTCTCCAATTTCTAAAACACCCTCTGAACGGCGATGTAGAACCGATCCACACTCTCGTTAGCTGAATATGAGACTGCCAGCTTCTTCGTGCCTTCTCAGCATTGGGTCGTACTATTTGTATTCAACTTGGCCCATCTGATGGTAGAACTGTTTGTATGTTGTTGTTTTAATTTGAGTTTTTAAAGAATTGGTAGGTTAAAATTCCCCCCACTTATATATTGGCCACTTGTACATCTTGTGAATAAAAGTTAACAAAATTCTTTTTAGTGGGAAAAAAGCCTTAAAAGAATATTCTGGGAGGATGAGCTTGTCCTTTTTTTTTTAAATTTTCTGCTTGTCAAGATAGATTAAGAGCTTCTTTTAGAAATCTCAAAACTAAAATAGTCATGCAGACTTCCAGGCCAGCTGCTATGTTCTACCCTCAGTGTCAGGGCCACTCACCTCCTAGCGCTGCCCTGAAAGGGTCTTGCCCAGTCACAGAAATGGATCGGACATAATTATGTCACCACTTCTGATTCTTACACAGTGGTATGGGCACAGGCAGGAGAGGTCTTAAAAGCTAATTGTATTTGCTGAATTATTTGCATTAACAATAGAATGCCGTACCCTAAACATGGGCAGGGGATCACCTGTGCTAGGACAGCTTTACCTTAATCTCTTTCGCAGTGGCTCCCAGTCCGATGTCTCGCCAGAGTCGCACAGGCCATCTGGTGCACAGACGGTCATCCTTAATCCAGCAGCTATCCGCATCGTGCGTGTAGGTCCACACATCAAACAAATGAAACTCGTTTGATGTCCTTCTCAATTGTCTTTAGTTTCAAAAATGTTCTCTCCAGTGGTGAGTATAAGAGCAAAATTGCTTTAAGACCTCTTCCTTCTCCCCACACCGCACACTCGCACCAGTGGTTAAGGGAATTAAAACACTCGACTGCTTCAGAGGGCACTCGGTCTGGGACACTGCCATTCTCTAGGGTCCTCTCGGGCGTGTGTGACATACAAGAGTGTGTGTAGCATACATGCAGTGACATTGTCCAAGGTGTCTGACAAGACCTCAGCCACCATTTAAAGGCACTTCTGGTGCCTACCAGGCCTGAGGAGAGCTGCTTCTCAAGGGCCGTACAGTATTTTATCAGCTACCTGGAACCTTGGAGAGGCACTGCGTAGAAAGGGAGAACACTCCAAGCTTGAACAATTTTCTCAGCAGTAACATTGTGAGGCAGGTAAGCGTGATTTGCATTTTATGGATCAGGTAACTGAGACCCAAGACTATAAAGGGAGGAGAGAAGAGTTTTCAATTCCAAGTTCTCATGCTTACCCTCACCACATCATACTGGTGTCCTATAAAGTAATTGTTAAGTGAACACATTTCACATACATTTTCAAAGACCATAGTCAGTGGTAAAAACAGACAGGTAAATGTTCGTGGAACATTTAATGCCATCCTCCTCTCCCCCGACCATGTACTTGACCACAAACAAAGCCTTCAAAAGCTCCAAGAGAGGGAGGAGATTGAATGGGTCACACTCTGATTATGATGTGATGAGAACAGAAAGAAAAAGCAAGAAAGCAATTTAAAAAACCTTATCCACTTGCAAATTATGAAACACACTCACCGATAATCCTGGAATAAAAAATGAAACTGAAAAGTAAAGTTATTGGGAAAGAAATAGAAAAAAGAACATTTTGTTACCAAAACTTCTAAGCACAGTAAAAGTTGTAATCAGAAGAAATGTTTTATTCTTTGTTAGGGAATAAAGAAGAAATAGGGCAACTTATTATTCAGCTTAAAAAATAAAGAAGGACAAAGTTAACCTGAAAAATGGCAAGAGGTTGATTAATAAAGATAAAAGCTAAAATTACAGGGATATAAAAATGGATAAATAAATCCAAAAGCTCATTCTTTGGAATGACCAATAAAATAAACAATTCCCCCCACAAGTCTAAATAATTAAAAGATCAAGATCGCAAAAGAATATAAAACAAAGAAAAAGAACTGGCAAAACAAAAACTACAAAATACATTAAAATTATTTTGAGATTTATGTAAATAAACCTGTGGTAAGAGTCTTGACAACTAATAGAAAAAAAATGATTTCTTAGCAAAATATAAATTATCAAAATCAACCCCAGAAGCAGTGGAAACCCTGAAGGTACCATTTACTATAGAATAGACCAAAAAGGTAATTAAATAGGCTAAAAAAGTAATTAAAGGGTCATCCCTGAAAAGGACTCCTGGACTAGACGGTTCAAGTGCAAACCTTCAAAGAACAGGCAATAACAATATGATTTGGATTATTCCAGTGAGTTAAGAAAAACTTACTGAATACATGTGATGTACCAGCGAATCCTAAAAGTGGGGGTGCATGCAGGAGTGAGGATTCCTGCAGGAGAACTCAGGTGTGATGGGGAAGTTAAGCTGAAGAGTCTAACCATAGTACAGAGCGGAGTGTGGACGTAACTGCCTCGTGGTTCAGGCAGTGAGAGGGAGTGTGGCCAGCGGTGCATGAAGACTTAATGGAAGGTGATATTAAGCTATCTTTAGAATATTCCCAGAGGCCAGGTGTGGGCTAACATTTATCAGCTCATGTAAACATTATTTATAACCCATGGGGGTTTTTGGTCTGTACATCATGTCGCAGCTAATGAGGTTTATGTCTTTATATGCCCTGTACATGAATTTATACACAAGGAGGCAAGGCCACGAGGTAGTAAAGAACAAGGGCTTGGGGATCAAACTGCCTGGACTTGATTTCAAGTTCGATCACCTATCAGCTGTGTGCCCGTGAGGGAACTACATTGCCCCTCTGTACTTGATTTCCTTGTCTGGAAAATAGGGACCCTAAAGGTACCTCCCTGATAGAGTCATTGTGAGGATTACATATGTAAATACACATAACTGTTGAGGATAGTCTGTCACAAAGTAAATTCTGATGATGATGATGATATTTATAATTTTCACCATCATCTTCATCATTATTTTTGAGAGAGTCAGGAAAGACTATGTGTGGGCTTGGAGTCAGACCGACATACCTTTTAGCTTTGTCATGGTCACAGTGTGTTGCCTTGGAGAGTTACTGAACTTATTTTTTTATTGTGGTAATACACAATGACATAATATTTACGACTTTTACCATATTTAAGTATACAATTCAGTAGCATTACGTTAAATTCTCTTCAGATATTGTGCAACCAACATCGCCATCCATCTCCAGAACTTTGTCCTTATCCCAAACTAAAACTCTGTACCCATGGAACAATAATTCGATTGAACTTAGTTTAAACACCATTTTTCTCTACATCTATTAGGGTAAGCATCCTTAGAGGTAGGTTGCTAGAATTAAGGTGGTGAAAATTGCAAAGCTCTAAACACCTTATAGGATCTCAGTATTTTTTGTCCCTTGGTTCTGCTCCCATGGATATACCTTCAAAACTCTGAGTGCACACGAGAGGGACCTTTGCAGCCACCCTGGTGGTCCTGTACATTCCTATGCTCACCCCCTTCTCTGGGGATTTTTTTCCCTCAGGTATCTTGCTTTGTGAACATGAATAGCATATGCAACGTGTTAACTCCTTTCAGACGCCAAGAATGTGTTATTTGTGAGAAATAACTTACCCATCAGATTTATTATATAAATGAGGCCAAATACTAACTTGGAAAGAGGAAGCCAATATCCATGGAAAATTTATTGTTTTGAATATATTTTCAAAAAAAGTTCCTTGAAGATGAAATGTGGTTTCCACTTATGCATGATTACAAAGTAGAGATTTCTAGAGTTATTTGAAGATAATCTTTTTCCACACCTTTTTTGAGTTACATAGAAAAAATTCAGAGAAGTAAAGTCAGTCCCAACTTAGGTTAAGAGCCTGATAAACTTGAAAGAACAGGAGGAGTGGCTGCAATCTCTCTCTTTCACTCTCTCTCTATTTTTTGCTTCAAATTCCTCTTCTGCATACCACTTCTTCCTTTTCACGTATGTTTTAATATCAGCAGAACATTTTCAATGAACTTCAGCCTAAAATTTCAAATACTATAATTATTTCAGGCCATGGTATATGTCGATGAGGGCAAAGGTTGCTTTTGGTTTTCTACTTTGTGGTATTTCCTTTCTTTCTGGCTCTTCCCCCTTCTCAGTAGAGAGGCTGCGACCTTTCGATATGATACGGGTAATGGTATTTAGATCTATCAATACGGCTCCTGCTCGGCACACTCATTTGCCCTCTGAAAGCTTGTTTCTTTTTCTAATGTCATCCACATGTCTGACCTAGACTATGAAGTGCTTTGTTCCTGGAGTTACCCCTAATGAGTAAATCGTTGTCTTAACTTGCAGCTTTGTAAAGCCAAGTGTGAAATGTATTCTTATTGCGAAGCTGGAAGGATACAGGGATGAACCAGACCCTGGCTGTTTGACTCCAATAGCCTGGCTTGCCTGGGTTGGGTATTGCCAGCACAGGGACTGATTGGCGCGTCTCACCAGAGGTTGGCGGTATTAGGTTATGGGCCACAACCTACGTGTTACAACTATGTCACTCTTATTGGTGCATGATGTGAAATTATAAACCATGCTTTAGTGAACTATCTGACTCAGTCTTTCTTAAACTATGTTTTGTGAGATGGTAAAAGGTGTATGATGAAAGAAGTTCTGAAGTCCAGTAAGTTTAGGAAGTGTTGAATTAAAATTAAAAGAGTTTTTTTAGTAAGGAATTTCTCAGAACTGTTAGGCTAAGCATTAGGCAGAACTGAACTCTAAGTATGGGGGTGTTTTATGCAGCATTTTCCAAATTTCATTTGATCTAGAACTCTCTAGGATGTATATTTTAAACTTTTGTAGTGAATATATTTTATTGTTGTGGTAAGTATACATAACATAAAATTTTCTGTTTTAATGATTTTTAGATGTACAATTCAGAGGTATTAAGTATATCAATAATGTTGTTGCAAATGTGACTACTATCCATTTTCAGATTGTTTTTATTATCTCAATTTAGATTGCCATTCTACTGGGTGTAGAATAGTATTTCATTGTGGTTTGGGTTTGCATTTTGTTGTTGTTGTTTTTTGTTCGATTTCTAATGTAGGTGGGACTGGTCTGTGATCCTATTGCCATTAACTACACAGTTCAAACAACGTGCAGTTTGGGCAGCATCCAAAATGGTGTAGACCCTGTTCAGTGAGATGCGTCCATTGATCGCACGTTTGGGTGTGCTTAGAATGCCAAATTGGAGAACTTCTTGTCAAGGTGGAAGCATAGGTAGACATGGCTTGCCTCCTCTCACAACCACATCAAAATTGCAACTAAAATATAGAACAACTATCACTCAGAACTGTCAGAAATGGACTTGATGGAAGTCTGACAACTACAGAATTAAAGAAACCACATCCATACAGATTGTAGAAGGGGTAGAGATGTGGCTGGCCTCATATCCATGTATAGTGGATAAAAATTTGAGAGGGATGTCTCAGGCATGAGGATCCCTCATGAGGCATGGATACCAGGCCCCCCAGCCCAGGGTTCCAGTGCTTCTGGCAGCAAAAACGAGCAAGGAATGGGGGGGGTGTAAAAAAATGAGTGGGGACTGAGTCAGTGGAGGAGGCTTCTGGAGTCCCAAGCAGTTTTTCTTGGACAACCCACACAAGGACTTCCTCAGATTCACTCCCTCTGAACTCTAGTACCAGGGTAGTAGGTAGAAGGGCACTGGTGACATATGAGGAGAGACTGGGCTGTCTGGCATTGGGGAAGAAGCTGGGGGACAGCTTTCTCTTGGACAGAAAGGTGGGCAGAGTCCATTGTCCCTTTCTGAACCCTTCCCTCACAGGGCTGTGGAACCTGAGGGCTGGTGCCATGTCTGAAACTCCCATCAGCCTGGCTAACACTGTTTGTCCTGCCCTGAAGATCCTGAGACTCCATCCCACTGAACTTACAGACCCACCCAAGATGCTTTCCCAAATGAATGGCTGGTCTTGACTCATACTTCACACCTTCCAAAATCCTCTCAAGGAAGCAACAGCTGGCCCCAGTGAGCCCTCAGCTTCCATACCTCTTGCTAAGTGGCCCCAGACCCAGCACTAGCAGTAGTCAGCCTGGATTCACAGCTTGGCTTCTCCCGGGAATCTCAAAGCCCAGGACAAATAGCAGCCATCTCGGATTGCTTTATAGTTCAAGCAGAGTGGCCCCAGGCAAAATTCAGGTCCTGATTGACCTTAGTGTATACCACTGGAGAAACCCCAAAGCCAGTACACCCAGTGGACAGCTACAGACCACACTGGAATACCACCACCCTACCCCTACACAGCTGATCTTCCATGGAGGGTGGAGGTTGGGGGTCAGTGGTCACAGCCAGTACTTGCAGCTGACTGGCCTGAGTAAATCCCTCCCATTAACCTACCAACAGCAACCAAGGCTCAACTACAAGAGGAGGATGTACTCAGCCCACATACAGTGTGCACCTTGAGTACCCTGCTTGGGTGATAGAGAAGGCTGTGCCTCTGGACCCTACATGACAACTTCTACATTAGGCCCTGCTACCAAAGCATAGCAGCTCGACCTAATACATAGAAAAAAACACAGAGAGGCTGTTAAAATGAAGAAACAAATAAACATGGGCTAAATGAAAGAACAGATTAAAACTCTAGAAAAAGAACTAAACAAAAATGAAGATAAGTGATATATCAGGTACAGAATTCGAAACACTGGTTATCAGGATGCTCAAGGAACTTGGTCAGGACCTCAACAGCATAAAAATGATTCAGTCAGAAACAAAAGACACACAAATTGAAATAAAGAACAATTTACAGGGAAACAACAATAGAGTGGGTGAAGCCGAGAGTCAAATCAATGATTTGGAACATAAGGAAGCAAAAAGCAAGAAGGAAAAAGAATCCAAAAAAGTGAGAACAGTGTAAGTAGCCTCTGAGACAACTTCCAGCATTCCAACACTCACCTCATAGGGGTGCCAGAAGAAGAGAAAGAGCAAGAAATTGGAAATCTATTTGAAAAAAATAACAAATGAAAACTTCTCTAATTTGGTGAAGGAAATAGACATGCAAGTCCAGGAAGCACAGAGAGTCCCAAACAAGATGGATGCAAAGACACCCACTCCAAATGTTAAAATACCATAATTAAAATGCCAAATGTTAAAAATAAAGAATGAATCTTAAAAGCAGCAAGAGAAAAGCAGTTAGTTACATACAGGGGAATCCCCATAAGACTGTCAACTGATTTCTCAAAAGAAACTTTGCAGGCTAGAAGGGATTAGCAAGAAATGTTCAAAGTCATGAAAAGCAGGGACCTATGGCCAAGACTGCTCTACCCAGCAAAGATATTTAGAATTGAAAGGCATATAAAGATCTTCCCAAACAAGTAAAAACAAAAGGAGTTCATCATCACCAAACAATTATTATATGAAATGTTAAAGGGACTTATTTAAGAAAAAGATAAAACTATGAAATTATTGTTCAACTGGCAAAAAATACAAATCTATCCACAACTGACTCTAAAAAACAAACTAAGCAAACAAGAAGAACAGAGACAGAATCATGGATACGGAGAGTGTTTTGATGGTTGCCAGATGGGAGGGGGAGGAGGAGAATGAGTGAAGAGGTGAGGGGATTAAGAAGTACAAATTGGTAGTTACAGAAGAGCCACAGGGATGTAAAGAATAGTATAGGAAATGGAGCAGCCATGACCCATGGACATGAACAATGACATGGGGATTGCCTGAGGGAGTGGAAGGTGCCAGGTGGAGGGGAGTGAAGGGGAAAAAACTGGGACAACTATAATAGCATAACTAATAAAATATAATGTAAAAGTGCCAAATTATTATAAAAGTTTCTAAATACTCATTTTCAATTCTGCATTTATCTCATCATGGACTAACACCAGACCCACAGCAGTCCAGACCAGTTCGACTATCACAGCTGCGAGAAATGCCAAAGTCATGTTCTACATGTCAAATATATGTGTTGTGTAATGAGGTATGACAGATGATTTAAGCAGTTTTATTCTAACATAACTGAAAGCTCTGTGTCGTTCAATTCCCAAAATGCAATTAGCAAATTATGCTGGAAAACAATTTGGCAATATAACACAATAATGCTTATGTTGAGTTTTAGGGTTAGTCTGAGTAATTGCAGGAATGATTCTGTAATATTTTGGAGGGATAGGGGCTTTGGAATCTATACAGTTTTTCTGATAGGCTTGAATCCCAGTTCTTCTGAGTCAATAACACATTGTGGTATTGACTCTCAAGTGGGCTTGAATGTCAAGTCTATGAGAGGAGAAGCAGCTGCTGTGTGGATGTTCATGCATCTGGAATCCGGAAAGAGATAAAATCAAGATGCTGGAGCTTTTGGGTTGGACACTCTATTCCCCTATGTGTCCTGAGGGTGGAGGAGCTCCATCCGCCGTGCTGGTGTGGAATCGTGCTTGAAAAAGCTCTCCCAGCACAGTTAGTTAAGTCACTTTTGCTGCTTCTTTCTGTGATTGGTCTTTTTGGCATCAAGCCTGTTAAATTCAAGAAATTGAGGCAGCATCGCAGTGGAGTGCACAGACTCTTTCAGAAGAACATCTTTAGAGGAAAACTAAATTTGTCCAGCTGTGTTTAGAATGCTAACAATCATACTAGTAATTCTGTGTGCTACTCTAGAAGAACTTTGAGAAGAAAAGCCACACCTGGTCCACTCTTGTGAAGGTGGGCAGCATTGCCAGTTTTGTCTGCCCTGGGGTCCCCTTCCTAGGGACTTGCATTATTATTCTTTTGGGAACTGTTCCACGCCCCTCTTCCTCCCTCACCACTGATTGAAATGATTTATGATCTTTTTTACCCTGTCCCATTAGTCACTGTGGGAGGGAGCCTGACCCGCGCCCCCCTTTTTCACACTGCAAATGAAAAAGAGAATTACCCCTCTCAGAGGTGACAACCATGGGTAGGAACTGTGGAAAGTGGGGTATCCAGGTGTAGGAAACCTGTGTGCAGTGAAAGCAATAAGCCAAATGCAGAACGAGAAGACAAGAGATGAAGCAATTGCAGGTTCCAAATGCAAAGGCCCTGGTCCCAGTTGTTTCAAAGGGTCAGCTGTATCCCCACCCTCCCTGTGGCCAGGACGTACTGAGCTCTGTAATCCAATATAGGCCTGTTTCCATCTGGGCTTCTCTCACTTGCAAATAGGAGTCCCAACTCTTACCCTGACCCCTTCCTGTCCAAAGCACTTAGCACATTGCCTTTCTTACAATAAGTATGCAATAAATATCTTGGGAAAAAATTTGAAAAAGTTAAACCAAAGTTAATAGAGTGTAGCTGCTGGCTGTTTGATCTCCACTCCAACACAGTGTCACATTTTGCTCCCATTGCTGAAAAAATGTTAACAGATTATTTTCAAAGGCCTTCAAATATCCAACTTCTAATCTTTTTTAAAAAATGTTAGTAGATATTGAACTTGGGATGGGCGAAGTGAACTTAACTCTTGGGGCTAATGACATCTGTCTGTTGATGGAGAAGGTGAAGGCATGGCAGAGAGCAGAGGAGGCTTGTGAAAACCTGAGCGAGGATGGGAGAGGGCTCACCAGGACACCCGGAAAAATCCTAAGTGGATTTGAGGGGTCCACCGAGGTGGTAGCTCATACATTTGTAGCCCTCAGAGCAGCACCATTATTTCCAGTAGCACTGGGAGCAGAGCATTAGGAGTTTAGGGTGTTCAGTAGATAATGCTCCTCTCTTCCCCTCCCAGCTGAGATATAAACGCAGGAGTCAGATAGAGATCAAAATATCAGCTTTACTTCTCATGAAACAAATAGGACAGCTTGGGTTTAGAGCTGAAGCCAAGTGGGTTTGCTAATCCTCACTCTTGAATTAAACAAATTTATCCACCCATTCCTCTCACAGCTGGTCAACCACAGGCCTCTCCCACAGAGAGAGGCTTCTGACCACATGGCAGAGACAGGACACATGTGTCCTACAGGCAGGCTGTCTTCCACGGAGAGGAAACCCATACTGGCTGAGCCGAGCATGCCCCATTCCTTCTCCCAAACCGGCCTTGGGGAGGAACAGTGTGGGGCCAGGAGTGTTTTCCTCCATGTGGAAATATGAGGAGTGGGCATACCTGATTGGTTGGGTTAGCCACCAGGCTCATTCCCAAGGCTGACTCTCCCACCTGTGCTGTTTCCTTTGCCTAGTCCTTGCTCCCTAATAGAAAGACAGAGAAGTGGGGATGTTGAAGATGCAGGCAGTGAGTAGTTGGATAGTCCCATGGCTTGGACTGGATCGTGAACGGAATTAAGCAACAAGGGGAGAGGAGAATGGTCTGAGGGAAAAGGGCAAAGTCTGGAACGAAAGAGCCGGTATCATGGGGGAGAAGTAAAGACAACCCCAGAAGGAGCAGGACTAAGTCCAAATCATCAGATGTTGGAGTTCAAGGTTCCACAGGGCAGGCTTGGGTGATGATGATGATCCTGAGAAGGCGTGTATAAGTAAAAACTATTGGAATTGAGGGAGTCAGAGAAAACTGTTGGGTTGGCAATGTGCTAGAACCAGGTTGTTGAACAGGTTGTCGAGGGGGAAGTTAAAGTCACAGAGAATGTTGACTACATTAAGTGGTTGGTGACTGGTGCCAGAGTCCTCTGTGATCGTGGCAGAAATAGAGTTGAGATAGATGACTATTATGGTAAGGAACTGGTGGCTCAAACCTCAAATGGAATGGGGATTCTTACGAGGGTGAGGAAGGGGCCAGGGAGCCCTCGGACAAGCAGGGTGGCATGCTTCTCCGTAGCTGCAGCTTTCCTGAAAGAAACCGTCAGCCAATCTCCCCTTGACCTGCTGTTCCTCATCTCAAAATCTCTTCTCTGCTGAACATCCCCAGCGTGTCTCTGTGTGTTTTTGCCATCATTTTTATTCTACCTGCAGTGACTTCTTAGTTTCCTGCAAGTTGGTTTTTACCCTGTCATTCCACCAAAATTCTCCCAAAAGTTGGTAATATTTTTTCAATTGGAAAGTCT